>JAWQEG010003521.1:0-180640 GCA_033782935.1 Petrolisthes cinctipes | reverse complement strand
GGGAGGAGCGGAAGAATGGTAGGAGAGACAGGGATCCTGGAGAGTATACGTAGAAAGAGGGAAGAGATGGAAGGGAATGGAGGAATAGAAGAGAGAAAACAGGAGGCTGAAAAAGTAAATAGAAAGTGTGAGAGGGCTGGAGAAAGATAAGAAAAAGAACAGAGCAAGAGAGAAGAGAAGGGAGAGGAAGGACAGAGGAAACTGGAACAGGAGCATGGAAAGGTAGAAGCAAGAGGAAGGACAGGAAACTCACCGGGGAGAGGAAAACCAAATAGAGAGAGATCTCCAGTGGAATGGGCCTTGATCAGAGAAAATGGATATAATTTAGAACAGATTGAAAGGCTAGAGTTTGACCAATAGGTTAAAGAGATGCAAGATAATGTGTATGTGTTTCAGTGTTAGAAGCAAAAAAAAATGGAGATGAGAGAGAGAGAGAGAGAGAGAGAGAGAGAGAGAGAGAGAGGAGAGAGAGAGAGAGAGAGAGAGAGAGAGAGAGAGAGAGAGAGAGAGAGAGAGAGAGAGAGAGAGAGAGAGAGAGAGAGAGAGAGAGAGAGAGAGAGAGAGAGAGAGAGAGAGAGAGAGAGAGAGAGAGAGAGAGAGAGAGAGCTATAGTTCCATGAGATCGAAAGGTAGTAACTAAGAAATACTGAACAAAAAAGATATTAAATTAAAAACCAAGACAAGGGTACCGGGAAGGGCAGGAAACGAGAAGCTTAGTACTGTAGGGCAGGACAAGAGAGACATATCGCAAAGGAACATAAAGGTTTGGACAAGACCAGAATAGGTTTATAGATACCGGTAGGACAAGATAGGAGAGGGTTAGGGTTTGGGAGGGTCAGAGATTGGGTAACATAGGCGAAAGTTAGGGCAAGACAAGAAAAGGTTTGGAAAAATGAAAAAAGAGTTTGGGTAAGGCATAGACTACAGACATGGTTAGGGCAAAACAGACAGGGTGAAAACGAATGAGGGTATAGTAAGGGGGAGTGTCAGTGAAGAATGGTAGCGGTTCATTGAGTTATTACACGAATTTTTAACTCGTAAAGAACCCACTGAGATTATATATGTTTTTTTTTTCACTTTCTTAGTAAGATAATAATTTACAGGACATGACAAAGTCCAAATTATGTATGTGGGAAGGAAGATAAAAAAATAGTAAGATAAATGAGCCTCCACAACTGATGGGTATAATAAGTTAGAACTGTGGCAAGTGGCTCTCGTGGCTGACAGCTGGGTGGAGTGCAGTTGTCACCCCTTTAAATTTCTTCGTACAGGTTCTCTTGTTTAAATCAGGTTTATTCATAGTCGTACTGTATATTTATATGTCTTCATATAATGTGCTCGTATATCTAAGCAGTTGCTTTATTTAGTATACTATTTCTTGCACGTGTGATTGGATTAAATAATAATTTTCTTGATACTTGAAATTATGAGGATTTAAGGATTGGCATTTATATAAATTATGTAATTGGAAATCTATAAGATAAGTATACTATTATCTGTGAGTATGTGAGTTTTTAGCTATAGTTGTAGTCCCGAGATATCAAAACAGGAGCATCGGAGCAAAGTTTTTGATGATAAGAGCAAAGTTGCAGTTAAAATGTTCCAAAGTAAATAATACAGCAATTAACATTCCAGTCCGGCCACCGGTTCCAGAGCTTAACTTCAAGGTCATTAACTAATTCTCACCTACTTCCTGTACTCATCCCGTCGGAAAGAGAACTATATCTGCAGTTTAATATTTATTCTCATGTTCCTCATGATCAATCTCCGACGTGACTGACCCCCATGAGATTTGTATATATCATTTTTTCCTTGTTTAGGAATTTTCACTTCCGCACACTGCCCACAAAATTGACGCATCGTTGAGCAACATTATTAGTGCAGGGTACCATTATTTCAAAAAATTAAGTTATTTGATATAGGTTTTACTTGTAATGATACGAACATTGATGAAACTTCTATACCGCTTCATTACTGCTTTTATTACCTTCCGGCTAAAGGTACGAAGTTGCTTGACATAGAGTGGAACAAGATGGTGTTTCCCAGAGTAATAATGTTACATAACCGTGTACGCAATATAGACAACCCCTGAAGTTCCTAGACAGGTCGAGGTTGGGTCCACAAAACTCCAGCTATTAATGAGGTTAGACCCGCTGGGAATTATGGAAGATAGAGGATCCTACAACGCAAGGATCGATGTGGTTTAGGTGGAGAGTGTTAGGACGGGATGGAGAGGGCTAGGATGGGATGAAGAGGGTTTAGACGGGATGGAGGAGGTTAGGACGGGATTGAGGAGGTTAGGACGGATGGAGGGGGTTAGGACAGGATGGAGGGGGGTTAAGATAGGATGGAGAGGGTTAGGACAGGATGGAGGGGGGTTAGGACAGGATGGAGGGGGTTAGGACAGGATGGAGGGGGTTAGGACGGGATGGAGAGGGTTAGGACGGGATGGAGAGGGTTAAGATAGGATGGAGAGGGTTAGGACAGGATGGAGGGGGGTTAGGACGGAATGGAGAGGGTTAGGACGGGATGGAGAGGGCTAGGATGGGATGGAGAGGGCTAGGATGGGATGGAGAGGGTTAGAATGAGGTGAAGGGCGAGGTGAATAATTATAGTGAAAGAAGGATATGGAGGGGAAAAAAAATTACCTTACAGTTGTGTAGGAGGAAGAGGGTGTGACGAGTTTCAATGCCATTGTTGTTATTGATATGTTGTGTTGGTTAGATAGACGAATGACTAATTGGTTGGTAAGTGAGTGAGTGACTAATTGGTAGGGGTACACAAAATAATACTTGATTACAAAAGATTCTTATCAGCACACACAAACCTAATCTCCAGCACTTTATATCCTGACTCAAAAATAAACAACACACACACACAAACAAACAAACACGCGCAAACATACACACACACACACACACACACACACACACACACACACACACACACACACACACACACACACACACACACACACAAACACAGACAAAAAAAAAAAACAAAAAAAAAAAAAAAACACACACACACACAAAATTAATATACAATTAAACACATTTCATCCCCACCCCCTACTCTCCCGACTCAGGTTGTGGTGATGCTGGCTACAGTGACCGTCTTCTTCTTCGTCAGTCTTTTCCCCTTCAGAGTCCTCACCCTCTGGATCGTCTGGACACCCAAGGACGTAATAGAGACAATGGGAGCCCTACGCTTCTTCAGGTGTGTGCTGGTATGTGTGTGTGTGTGCGTGAGGATGTGGGAGGAAATGTGGATATGGGTGGGTTTGTTTATAATGTAGTTCGGTTAAGTATGTGTGTGTTTGCGGGTATAATAAGTGAGAGTAGAATTTATTGTGTTTGAAATATCCTTGAGTGCACATAGTTTGAGTACGGTATTGCTACTGTATTGGTGTGAGGGTTAAGTGTGTCGAGTTAGGATGTGAGGTGGATGATGTGAGAAGGAAATGGGTGTGGTGTGTGATGGCTATATGTATACAAAGTTGAGGCTAGTGAGGACATGTCAGTGATGAGGATGCAAGGTCGATAAGTGAACTGGGGGGTCAGACGAATCCAGTGTGCAAGTTTAAACATTATATCGTCATTATAATTAAATGTACCGTATGAGAAATATGTGAATGGTATTATGATTACAGCATATTGAGCGATAAGATGAGTACAATATGTTTTCCTCTTCTCTCCTCCAGTCTACTGTACGGGGCACGGGTGTTGTTCTTCGCTAACTCTGCCGTGAATCCCATCCTGTACAACCTGACCTCCACCAAGTTCCGTGAGGCGTTTCTCAAGCTGTTGAGTCGTGACGCTGGCCGCCGCCACCTCAGCCGTCAGTCCACCTTCAACACCACAGGGACGTCCATGTCCAACGGGCGTAGCGGCTCTTCACGGACCGTTCCTACCGACGTGGCTGGGATCCGCGAGGGGCTCTCTGCTCGTATGGCACTGGCTCGCTGCGGCCGTCACGCCTCCTTTGATGATGTGCCATTGCCGCGTCCAAGTATAGCCCGATACGGCCGTCAGAGTAGTTTTGCAGGCAGCTATTGCTTCCCCAGTAATGTCGCCAACAGTAATAACAACAGCGCTGCGTGCAGCCGCCAGAATAGTAGAGCAGGAGAAAATGGGGTGGTGGCGCCCATAGAGGGACTGAAACGGGGCACAGAAGGGGAGAAGCCTCACTCCGGGGAGGGGCGGAGGCTGCTAGAGAGGGATCGCTCCACCAGCCTCACCACAAATATGATCGAGGAGGAGAGAAGTTCCTGTTCTACGGGGGGCGGCAGGCAGGCCAGTGTTAAAAGTAACCAGGCGAGAACGGAGGCGGAGACCGAGAAGTTATTGTCAGATAGTGAGCGTATGGACAGTCCCAAGAACACCCAAACTTTCTCCCACAACGAAGATACCGATAAGGAAATTAAACCACATGACACTGACACTTGTGATCGTCAGAATTTAGCAACAAATGACCTTGATATCGAGGCCGAATCAGTGGCGACAACAGAACTTTGTGCTGATAACGACCCATCGGTAGTACCTCTGACAGACAACACGTCGAGGGAGGAAGTAGCAGTGGTTGCATTCAAGGAAAATGGGAAAAGTGTTCAGTTTACCAACACCTCAAGGACGAAGTCATTCTAGTGTGAGCCAGTGATGGGGGAATACAATGGAGTGGTAATTTGGTCATTTTTGTTCGTGCCAGTCACAATTGGTCTTCCTCTAGGAGTCTAGGTGGTGTAATGGTCCTCTGGGAAACTTGGAATAATACATAAAGAATATTTTTAATAATCTATACAACCTAGCAAAATATATACAAACCTCGGTTGACAAAACTATAATACAAAGTGAATTATAGTTGCATTATATAAATTATTTGCTAATGAAAGTACTCCTATTCACAAATCATTACAGATAAATATTTTTCAGTTATCCAAAGTAATCCTATGCCAGCTTAGAAAAACCCAAGAAAATGTTATACATGTCAATACCATTAATTTGAAGAAATGTGTGACGTAAGAAAACTTTTGTGACATTATTTACTTTGTTCTTGGTCAGAGATCATAATGTATAGATAATTATGTGTCGATTATAAAAGTATTATATGAAATGAAAAGGAAAAGAAGAATGTATAAATAAGGCATCCTGACAGACCTTAGAATAACTTTAATTTATATGTTATCTGTTCAGTGTTGACGAAACCTTTAAATCGAACACCTACCGTATACTTAAACCTGACCAGGGTTACATTCGACCCTGGTACCAATTACTTACTTCATGTTGGTATTACGTATATTTATAGGAACTCCTTCAACAAACTGTATAATGAGTAGCATCCTTGTTAAGAGATGGACCTGGAACACACATGAAGCCAAGCATTGGACACAGAACTCCACAATACAACCAGGAACTATTACTTCTAACCCGAAAGGAGAGGAGAATTGGAAAAAAATGTGAATGCTTTCATATGGCTCTTTGCTCTGTATTCATAAAGGTATCAAGGAACACTGGTTTACCACGTGGTATAATAATCTTGGCATGTAACCATCAAGGTAAGCTCTTACCATGTATGTTGGGTTACCTTCCATAACACATTGATAGTAATTGTCTCTCTGAAGCAATGTGGAGCTAATGATTACTACTTCAGTTTGTTTAAGGAAGTTATTTATATTGTTCTCTCGATGTAGATTTTTTTTTTCTGTTCTTAGATTAAGCTATAACTTAATATTTATTTATAAATGTACATTTATTTATAAATTGTACACTATGTAAGGGAGGAACCATGAGTTAACACTCGTCCTGCTCCGTCAGCAACAGATCCTTAATGGATCTAGTTTCAGCCAAACACACACTCCTGATGTTTAACAGAATCTTCTTGAAGAACAGCGTCTTGATTTCGAAGGTTTCGCAGCCTGTTGGTTATACTGTAGAGTATGTACTATTATCTATCTGGTGTTCTGTCTTTCTGATAGTAATATCAAGTAACATGATATTATAAGCCCCCAATCTTTCAGTCCCCCACTGGGTAGCAAGTTTTATACCATCGTATACATTCAACAATTATCTCGTGTAATACTTACAGCTTACTTTGAAACACCAAACTTTCCATGCAACGAGATATTTGTACAGTATGTCGGGTGCCAAATTTACAAGTATTTTATGAGGCAATCTTTGATTATCGCCTTAAGTTATAGTCCACACATTACTATCCGCTAACAAGGTTAAAGATTATTCAGTGATCTTATTATCATTTAAATAACTATTGGTTTCAGTATATAAGCGAACTGGAAATACAGGGGAGAATAAAAATAAACATAATAACTCAATATTATGGAGAATGAGTATACCAAATTAAATCACAACTAAATGTGAACGGCAATAATAACAACAACCCTTTATGATGGTCTATTTTGCTTCTCTTAAAGAAATTTAAAATCGCTCTCTCATTGTCATTATATTATCATCAGAAAATTACGACTTTTATAAAATTCATGCCAACAGTGTGTTATTTGAGAGAGAGAGAGAGAGAGAGAGAGAGAGAGAGAGAGAGAGAGAGAGAGAGAGAGAGAGAGAGAGAGAGAGAGAGAGAGAGAAAGAAAAAAAGGTACCGTACCAGCTAGAACTTCTTACTCTCATTAACAGAATAATGGCTCGTCACAATGTATATTCACATGTTATTTATACTATACATCTTACTTGTACGACCGTTCATATTTTATCAATGTACAGTTGTGCGCAGTTGACTCGAAGCCACCTCGTCCATCAACATGCTGATGTTGTTTCTGGTAACAGTGGCAATATGACCTGAACCGAAATTCAGTCGTGTGCTCGGGCGAAACAGACTCAATAAAAATTTGTCACTATGCAAATTTAACTATATTTTATTATTTTAGAAACTATATGATGCATGTTGGTGGATGAGGTGGCCTGGAGTCATCTGTTCCCAAATATACATGTTCGTATATCCAAGAATTTGTATGTTTTCATAGACCTGTTTAGCATGTATATTTCAGGATAGCAAATCTCGGCAGTTTTGAGGTCATAAATATCTATAGTAAGTGTGTTTGTAAGATACTATAATTATGGTTGAGGCGCCTTCATCTATGCACTCATAATAAAGGAAAATTTGACCTCAAGAGTTTATCCCCATCACTAAATATGTCTGTCAATCAACTTTGGAAGGTCATATATTATTTGTGAAATCGAGGGTTAATGATTCCTCCAAATAATTCAACAAAACTATTCCCTTACCCGTATACTGAGATAGTCTGTTGTCTGACAAATCTGGAGAAATCAGTAGTCCTCCAGTTCGTCCATAATAAATAATCCCCTTAAAACCCTTTCCATCTATGTGTATGTTGTATTATATTGTACTGTACTGTACATCTACGTTTCTATCTTTATCTCTGTTAATTTTTCCTTATCCATGATCTGTCTAATTCAACGCTCATGATTATCCAGCGAGACCCACGATGACAAGTATAACACTGGCAAATTATATATTTTGACAAGCCTTAGTCTAATATATTTAATAAAGGTATGTTCTGTTCGCAAATGTAACTGAGTTGTTAAATTCATTGTGACTTTAAATGGAAGTCTGACACCTTGGCAACCACTATTCTTTTTACTTTTCAATAATAACAACTCAATAACCTGTTCGAACCAGACAAACACGTTTAGAGAATACTTTAGTCTTTGAATATCCTTATTTATCCAGCCAGCATTATACTCTTTCATTTTGGGACACCCTGTATACATCCAACTCAATTTGATACAATATACTTCCCCCGGATCTGTAAAAACATGAAGCATTTACCTTAAATAATTGAAATCAGAATGACTCATTGGCAAAGGGAGAAATTTCTAAAAGTGTATACAAAGGTGTCGTTCCAAGGCTGTTATGTATCGAGTCATTCCTAGGTGTATCAGAATCAGCTAAAGGTTTATGGGTCTTATAATAAATTTAAGGGAAGTTACCTGCTTGGTCAGATTGGTTTGATATTGATCCTGACAAACTGTGACAGGAAAAATATACTTGTAGGGAATCACTCCTATTGTATAGCTTTGAAGGGCTACATAGACTTCAATTTGTCCCTAAGAGATTTCCCTCTCGGGTACAATAGTATAGGGCTTTACACCTCCTCCGCATTACACAGAAATCTTGGTTAAATTTTCTCTCATTTTATAGCAGTTTGCTTAGCATAATATGACTTCACACTTGCAGCTCTGGATAGATACAATGGACTCCTCATCGGGCTTAGGGTTGGAGATGACGCTGTGTATTGTGGTGTGTCTAACCCTATTCTCTATAAGGAACCATTCAACGTTACCTGATCCATACGTCCGGAACTATGCTAATTTATAATACCACTGTGTTTATATGATCCGGGGTCATCATCACACTTATTAAATATGGTTCAGAAAGTTATACAACCTATAAAATAAAAGTTATTATCAGCAACGATCCTCAGGTCACTGGCGCCTCTACTAAAAACAAACAAAAATTATACAAGATGTTGGACGAAAACAATTGTCTCTGGCAACAATTCCCGTTATTAACGACTGTTCAGCGAAAGTGTACAGCAAGATGCAAAAAATCGTGTACACTGCCACCAGAGGTTTGGTTAATTGCATATCAGCTTTGGAATATTAATCTGATTCTCATATTTCATCATCCAAGCCATTAAACTGACCTCTGAGTGAAATGATAGGATCTTTTGCACATATGCCGTTGCACACAAAATTTTTGTCCGAATACTAAACTCTAATATTTATAACGCTATTACCGTATACTATATGTAAATTTTTTTCCAATTTCTATTATTTCAATTAAAGGGCACAAGCAGGAACTGAGGTTTCACCAGCATTTCTGCCAAAGCAAAAATGTGGAACGGGAAGAAGGTGTTGTTGTCTCTCTGTATTTTTATAACTACCGTATCTTAATAGCTGTAACGAATTTCATGTGGTGTTCATCATTTTAATCGTTACATACATACCCTTACATTCATCACTTGTCTGTATTTTCTCATTTACTTTGAAATATTGTATTCATTGCCCCCAAAGGTATCTAGACCATCAAATCAATCCAATAGGAGTGGACTTAAACAAATAATCGAGGCAAGAATTATAACTGAGAATAAGATAATCAAATAAAGTCACACATTTCATCAGCTGTTCCAGAATGTATTGTGATAAAAGGTCTACATACTTTCCTGGGTGACTGTAAATGCCTCTATTTCTAAGGAGACGTGTCAAGCTGTGATCTTCTAGGTGTAAGTGTATCTAAATGTGTATGAGTGTATATATATATATGTAGAATCATATATTGATCTTTAAAGAATATAATTTATATTGATGTATGTATAAATAATTGTACAATGAAGATACGAATTGTTGGGTTTGTTTAATTTCTCTGCAACCTCCGGGAAGATAATAAATATCCAATAACAATAAAATACAATACTGTTCTTTTTGAAACTCACCAGAAAAAGAAAACATTTGCCTCAATTAAAAATATATAACAAATAACTATAAAGGGCATTGTTAGATTAGTTATATGAATTATTTAATTTTAGATTACTGTAAAATGAAACCCATTACGGGATATGATTCTTAAATCCACCAAACTTCACTGGAAAATATATGGTTCTCGTCAATCAGTATAATAACAAATGTCCCTCTCGACTATTTCTTAGCTTAATAACTTCACACACACACACACACACACACACACACACACACACACACACACACACTCAAGCATGCACACGCTCCAAGTCCAACACACACATCTAATATAAACAAACACACAATCCTTGCTGGTGAGTCCTGCCTTTCAACGGGACCCAAACAACCCAGAATCCTTCAGTGACCCGTGTCTCATTCGTAAACATTCACACACATTCACGGTTTAGAACTCTGGGTGTGGTGAGATGGATGAATGGATGGATGGATGGATGGATGGATAGATAGATAGATGGAAATGGATGGATGAATGGATGGATAGATAAATCGATAGGAAGAGAGGTATGTAAAACGAAATTATGATAAAAGATAAATGGGGTAGGTATATATTTAGGTTGGTAAATTGGTAAGTATGTACAGTAGATTGTTAGATAGCTTAATAGATAATAAACATATGAATATATATAAAAATAGTAGATGGAGGGTTTAATGGAAGGATGAATAAACACAGACATTGATAGATCGATAGATAAATGAAAAAATAGATCAATAAAACATATAACATAAAATACATATAGTCAGACAGAGAGAGAAAAGTTCATGCGACAATAATAATAAAAAAAAAAAAAATCAGTGAATATAATTAGAAAACAAATTACAAGTCCAGCCAGCATGAATAAAGCTATCCGAATTAGTGACACAAAATATATAAATAAAAAGTAAGAACTACAATTTGCGCCACCACCTGACAAACAACACCAATGGGATTCACACGCTATACGCCTGCCACCATAAAATATACATAGCAATTAAAATGATAAAATGTAAACGGCGAGCTGTAATAATTGTTGGCCGTGCATGACTCAATTCGCTGCGTTTGTAACTGGTCGATGTGGGGATTTTTTACTACAATTTTTCGTTTCTCCTCCAGTTGACCAAAAAAAAAATGTCCAACTATTTATATTTGATAATGCAGTATAATCATTAGTTGTTTTTTCTCTTTGGTTATTATTCCTTGCTTTTCAAGAGTGTAACCTCATGCAAAGTTCTGAAATATTTGATTATGCTGTTTTGATTATAATGTTTGATTATTAGTACAAGCAGCATGACTCCATCAACATTATCAACATCATTACCACCATCACTACCATCACCTCCATCACTATCACCACCACCACCATCATTACCACCATCAACACAATCACCACCATCACCATTACCATCAGTACCATCATTACCAGCATCAACACAATCACCACCATCACCATCATTACAACCAGCACCACCATTACCATCATCATTACCATTACCACCATCATCACCATCACCACCATCATTACCACCATCACCAAGGTCACGTCAACAATATGGAATACCTTCATGTCACCTGTCACTACACAATGACACGACACATCATCACAATGCTTGGACTCCCTCACCCTGGATAGAAACAGACATTATAGTATGATAATGTTATTTTGCGAACAATTATTGTCTCGACGCCTGTTTTAAGAAGACTAATATCGAAACATTTGAGCCTTACAAGATCAATTAATAAATATATAACCACATAGACACGCCCGTACAATGGCTCATACACACACACACACACACACACACACACACACACACACACACACACACACACACACACACACACACACACACACACACACACACACACCCACACACACACACACACACACACACACACATTACCATAGAGTCTGTCCTCAGAACGACTGGAGTGAGGACTGCTGAAAGGAATGCCATGAATATCAAACATTGCTGCTGGTTGTACAGATAGAGGGAAAGACACAATTAATGCAAAGGGGACATACATATTCCTCGTCAAACATACATGAAGGATGTACACAGAACCGAGTCATAAATCCCATAGACATAGTGTATATTCCTGGCTAACAAGCACAATGAAAAGTGACTACGATTATTACCTATCCGATGGCAGTTAGTCTTACAGATTATTGAGGCTTGGGTATCTATAAAAAAAATGGCCCCAACGACTGGAATAGGACCCAATGATTGCCTGGTCAGTACTGGTGGAAGAGGAGGGAGATGAAAGGCCGTGAGAGGAGAGGAACCAGAGAGAGGGTGACAGAGAGAGAGAGGCAGGGTACTAGTGAGAGTAATGGCAAGGCAAGGGTACCGGGAAGAGGTTTGGCAGGGAAAGTGGTGGCGAGCATAACAAAAAAAAGGGAAGGGGTTGTACAGGAAAGAGCAGCAGGGGATAGAAAAGGGAGATATTTAGCAGGGGTGGGGTGGCAGCAGAGAGACAGCAGAGGAAGAGATGCAGAGAGAGAAAGAGAAGCAGGGAGAGGGATAGAGCGAGGAGGAATGAGAGGGGAAGGTGTATTAGTGTGAAAGGACCAGGGTAGGAGGGGTGGAAAGAGGAGAAGGGGGAAAGGGAAGGGGGAAAGGGAAGGGGGAAAGGGAACAGAGGGGGAAGGGAACAGAGGGGGAAGGAAACAGGGGGGAAAGGTAAACAGAGGAGAAAGGTAAACAGAGGAGAAAGGTAAACAGAGGAGAAAGGGAACAGGGAGGAAAGGGAAAAGGGAGGAAAGGGAAAAGGGAGGAAAGGGAAAAGGGAGGAAAGGGAAAAGGGAGGAAAGGGAAAAGGGAGGAAAGGGAACAGAGGGGAAAGGGAACAGAGGGGAAAGGGAACAGAGGGGAAAGGGAACAGGAGGGAAATGGAACAGGGAAGAAAGTGAACAGGGTGAAAAGGGAACAAGGAGGAAAGGAAACAGGGAGGAAAGGGAACAAGGAGGAAAGGGAAAAGGGAGGAAAGGGAAAAGGGAGGAAAGGGAACAGGGAAGAAAGTGAACAGGGTGAAAAGGGAACAAGGAGGAAAGGGAACAGGGAGGAAAGGGAACAGGGGGGAAAGGGAACAGGGGGGAAAGGGAACAGGGAGGAAAGGGAACAGAGGGGAAAGGGAACAGAGGGGAAATGTAAACAGGGGGAGGGGGAAACAGGGGGAGGGGGGAAACAGGGGGAGGGGGGTAACAGGGGCAGGGGGGAAACAGAGGGAGGGGGGGTAACAGGGGCAGGGGGGAAACAGAGGGAGGGGGGGTAACAGGGGTTGGTGGCCGTGGAAGGGTCGTATATAATGGTGGCTCAAGTCCGAATATGGAACCTGCATCGTCGCCTCTTAGCCTCAAGTCAACGAGAGAACAACTAGCTATTCACTGCTACACCAACTCAATCATAATAACTTACCTTAGTACTCTGTTACACAAACAAACCGATAAAAAACACACACACTCTAATACACACACGCACACGAACCTAACAAACGCACGAGCACACACATGCACACGAACAAACGCACGAGCACACACACACACACGAACAAACGCACGAGCAAACACACACACACGAACAAACGCACGAGCACACGAACAAACGCACGAGCACACACACACACACACGAACAAACGCACGAGCACACACACACACGAACAAACACACGCACACGAACAAACACACGCACACGAACAAACACACGCACACGAACTAACCCACGTACACACATACATACAAACAAGCAGGGTAATCCAGCTAGTAAGACCCGACGCAAAATGTATGACCGAAATATCAATTGAACAGTGCCTAAAAAAATCTTAACCTAAGCTATAGACACACACATCTTTACATCCTCTAGTCCTTCCTACCTTTATACCTTCACCCTCTCTGCTTCTCCTATGTATGTACCTCTTTACACATTGCTTTTTCGTTTTATCCTTCTTCCATTCTTGACTTGAAAAGAATAATGGATGGAAGGAAGGTAAAGTGGAAAACGAGAAAGAGATGAGGTTGGGGTGATGGCAGGGCAAGTGGTGGTGGTGGTGGGAAGGGAAGAGTGAAATGGGAATGGAATGAGAAAGAAAAAAAATGAAATGCGATGATGGTTTAAGATATATAAGGTTGTCGAGGGAGGAGGGACTGAAGACTTGAAAAGCAAGTAAAGGTAGAAGAAATGGAGGGAGGAAATTTGGGAGGGAGTAAAAAATGGGGAGAGAATATGAGGAAAAGTGGAAATGGGGAGGAGAGAGAAAATGAGAATGAGGGTGGAAATGGGAAGGAGAGAGGAAATAGGGAAGATAGTCGAAATTGGGAGGAGTTGAAATGGGGAGGAGAGTGGAAATGGGGAGGACAAGCAATGGGGAATAGAGAGAAAACTGAGAAGAGAGTGGAAATGGGGAAAAGAGTGGAAATGGGGAAAAGAGAGGAAATGGGAGAAGAGTGGAAATGGGAGAAGAGAAAGGCAAAAGGGAAATCGGTCGGTGGATCAAAGGGAAAGCTGAGGGAAGCTGAAAAGGAAACGTGATGGGATTGATGTGGGGAAAAGGAAGTTGCAAAGTGGGGTGAGGAAAAAAGATAAAAAGGAGGAGGGAGGCATAAAGAAGTGGCGAGGGAAGGCAAGGGAAAAAACAGGTGAGAGGAAGAAAGAGGAAAAACAGGTGAGAGAAAGAATGGTTAGAAAAAGGAGAGAAACTGAGACGTTTGGTGAGAGAAGAAGGTTAAAAAAAGAGAGACTGAAAGGTTTGGGAGAGGAGGAGGTTAAAACAGAGAGAGACTGAAAGGTTTTGGTTGAGAAGGTTAAAAAAAGAAGAGACAGAGAGATTTGGAGAGACGAAGGTTTTAAAAAAAGGAGAGATAGAGAGATTTGGAGGGAGGAAAAGGTTGAAAAAGAGACTGAAAAGTTTGGAGGGAGGAAAAGGTTAAAAAAAAGGAGGGAGAAAGAGTTGATGAGAGGACAAAAATGTTGAAGGAAAAGGAGGGAGACACACAGTAAGGTGATGAAGACAGTACCAAACTATTATACAGCAAAGATCCATAGAAATTGATTATGTTTATCCGATGCTATGAATTTTCTACAATGGTTTGAGTCATGATGATGTTTACATGTGTTATCTCATTGGGATTAAATCGAACTTAAATAAAGGGTATCAAGAACTACTGTGAGTGAGTTACAATATATAGGTGAGTATGGTAGTGGTCAGGACTGTGTGTTACTTTTGTTATCATACTGCTACTTACTAATTTGAGTTGCTGTACTTGTGTCGTTCCTCTCTAATGTAAAAGTAGACGGGGAAAGTCAATGTAAATGTAAAGTCGGCAAAAAAAAAAAAATATATATATATATATATTGCCCCCCCCCCCTTATATTGAAATTAAAGTATAATTATCTATAAGGGGATTCCAATACTATTTACAACGCCTGTACAAGATTAATAAAAAAAAATATATCACATTCAAAAGGCCACTGTGACCTCCCAGTTGATACTCTGATGGAAAAAAAAAAGAGAAAAAAGTTGTTTAGTTCGAGCATTGAAGGAGAAGCTGGACTGAAGACATGATAGGAGGGGGAGGGTAGGGATTCAGATGGCAGGAGAGAGAAATAAACAGGAATAATAATAATAATAATGCTACTAAAGGTCAGAAAATTAGTAAACGAGACGGTGAGAAAAATGATGGAGATAATATTTTTTCTATTATTATTATTATTATTATTATTATTATTATTATTATTATTATTATTATTATTATTATTTTTACTATTATTACTTTTATTTTTATTTTTATTTTTATTTTGATTGAGAATGTGGAAAGGGGCCATGCAACCATCTAAAAATATAACACGATGATATATGATAGGAAAAAAGAAGAAAGAATATGGGAGAGGAAGAAAAAAAATAAATAAAAATAACTTTAATAGAGGGCGAGGGGAAGGGGAAGCCAGACAAAAAGTGATATAAAAAAAGTCGGGAAGGGGAAAGGAGGGGAGAACAAAAGAGAAGAGAAGGGGAGATGAAAAGTGAAGGAGGATTACTGAAGGGGAATGATGGAGGAAAGAGGGGAATGACGGAGGAAAGAGGGGAATGACGGAGGAAAGAGGGGAATGACGGAGGAAAGAGGGAAATGAAGGAGGAAAGAGGGAAATGACGGAGGAAAGAGGGGAATGACGGAAGAAAGAGGGGAATGACGGAGGAAAGAGGGGAATGACGGAGGAAAGAGGGGAATGACGGAGGAAAGAGGGGAATGATGGAGGAAAGAAGGGAATGATGGAGGAAAGAGGGGAATGATGGAGGAAAAAGGGGAATGAAAGAAGGGGAGGAAAGAGGGGAATGAAGGAGGAAAGAGGGGAGTGATGGAGGAAAGAGGGGAGTGATGGAGGAAAGAGGGGAATGATGGAGGAAAGAGGGGAGTGATGGAGGAAAGAGGGGAATGAAGGAGGAAAGAGGGGAGTGATGGAGGAAAGAGGAGAATGACGGAGGAAAGAGGGGAATGAAGGAGGAAAGAGGGGAGTGACGGAGGAAAGAGGGGAATGACGGAGGAAAGAGGGGAATGACGGAGGAAAGAAGGGAATGACGGAGGAAAGAGGGGAATGACGGAGGAAAGAGGGGAATGACGGAGGAAAGAGGGGA
Source organism: Petrolisthes cinctipes (assembly GCA_033782935.1). Classification (NCBI taxonomy): domain Eukaryota; kingdom Metazoa; phylum Arthropoda; class Malacostraca; order Decapoda; family Porcellanidae; genus Petrolisthes; species Petrolisthes cinctipes. Next base: position 164,511 of record JAWQEG010003521.1, on the reverse strand, counting down.
ATGACGGAGGAAAGAGGGGAATGACGGAGGAAAGAGGGGAATGAAGGAGGAAAGAGGGGAATGACGGAGGAAAGAGGGGAATGACGGAGGAAAGAGGGGAATGACGGAGGAAAGAGAGGAATGACGGAGGAAAGAGGGGAGTGACGGAGGAAAGAGGGGAATGACGGAGGAAAGAGGGAAAGGAAAGAGAGGAATAACAAAGCAATTCTCCCTCCCCTAGACAGCACTTAAGGGGAAATTATCTTGTTGGTAAATTGGAAGACTTCTGATTCCTCCAAACTACTATACCTGAAAACAGACGCACTCAGTGATACTAATAGGGGATCTGTTTTGTGGCACAGTTTGGAGGAATCAGTAGCCTTCCAATCTGTTAACAAGAAAATCCCCACTTAAATAATATACTTTCCCATATTTCATTTTTTACCCCATTGTTTTGCTTTTTTTATTTTTACTTTTTTTTTCTACCTACGTCATTACTTATAATAATTTCTTGTCAATTGTCTCTTATCGAACTATCTTTTGTGCTTCCTCAAATTATCTCTAATTCTCTTCATTCAGTCCTGTTTTTATACTCATTTAATTTTTGTATAACATATCCCAATCTATATATCTGTCAAAATATTACATATCCATCCACTTTTCTGCATTTCTCTCCTGGCAATCTCTTGATGTTTTCTCTCTCCATTCCTTGCTATATATCATTATTTCTCACTCTGGCACATACATAAACACACAGGCACTCACTCACCCACTCTGTCCCTGCATCATGCATCTCCGTCACCTCCCTCACTCACAGCCTCTCAAAAAAGACACTTACATTCGCCTTTCCTCCTTCCAACAAAACTGCTCTCATTCAGACTCCATTTCTCTTCATTCCTTCCTCTCCCTCCTCCTCCTCCTCCTCTGACTACAGTATAGGTTTGCTGTTGTTTTAAAGTAATTTGTAATCCTCCTTTTCCATCTCCTCTTCCTACCCCTCTCTCTTTTCCTTCTCTTCCTATTCCTCTCTTTCTCTTCCTCCTCTACCTCCGTCTCCCTCTCTGCATATTCCCTTTACTGGCATCATTTCCATTCCTCTATTTAAACTCTCCTTTATCAATTCTTTTCACCATCGCCCTCCCCACCCCACGGCACCTCACCCCATTAATGTCACCACACCTTCCCTACCTCCTTCCTTCTACGTTTCAAGCATGATTCATTCACCTGGCTCCGATGCCCGATGCCTCACAGTCACCGTCAGCGCCATCTTGTGTCGCTCATCACTCATGCCTCAACACTTCACACTGAGCCACTTTTCTTACGCCCTCCATTTTTCATTCTCGATTATCGGTTCAGATTCTCTCCGAACGATATACTGCACTGTATGTGGTTTTTCTCTTTCATCTCCCCTCTCTTCTGTTTTCTTTATACACCTTTCGCGTTTTTCATTCGTTAGTCTCCTCATTCTCTTCTTTAAAAAATAAAAACAAAGTGGGAAGCGGTAGAAACCCTCGTCTGATCAGAAGCAGAAGAACATTATATACGTTCGATATCCCAGTTTTAATTGGAAAAGCTTTTCACCCATTGTCTGTGCGTGGAGTTTTCTTGAGATTAGTTGAATCCTCTGGGGTTAGCTAGAGCATAAAACTAAAGCTGATTCATAAAGACAAATGGTTAACATTGGCAGGGTATTGTGTCAGACAGGCAACACTCAGATGGTATATATTAGCCTTTCTGAGTCGGGGTTGTAAACTTCAAAACAAAGCCATCAGGTGGTTTGACTAACATCTGGTTAGTACTATATATATTTTTAAGGCCCGATATCGGGTTCTATAAATATTAGCAGTTTAGTACTAACCCATGGAAACCAGTACCATCAACCAAACACTACTGCAATCATCAGTAGCCGGCTACAGGAATACGGCTACCAATTCACCTGAAATCGTTTCCCCTCTCCCACCGTGCCCCTGACAAATATCATGCTACTATCCCTCATGCTTCATTGCCTGCCACCCCTCTTCATTGACGAATATTCCCAACTGCTCCATGTTTCGCACCAGCTGTACATAATTTCTTTCAGAACAGTCTACCTCTTAAAGATATCAGCAGGAGCAGGACAGGTCATATTAGATGAGGTTTGATTAGGTCGTATCAAATCACATGAAAAATGAAAAATATTATACAAAGTTAGCCACACATCACTTTAGCAAGAGGAAAGTAACTGTTATCATGCGGCTTTCAACACAAGGACACTTGAAGTATATATGTTGCCCTGATGCCACTCTGTGACCCAGTGAGCCTGCCACACATCACCCTCACAATCCTCTGTTTATCACACCTCGGTCACATTATAAACAAACTCGAGATGGACGAACGACATAACCGAAAGGAAGTGTTGATTCAGTATATATATTTATTATATACATATCATTATTTCTCTGTTACTCTTCGTGTGTTTTCTTCCTCTCTCCCAGCATCGTATCCAGTCGTAAGAATAGACCCTCTCTTCACACCGGCACACTTCAGTTAATACAATTTTACAAGTATTCAAATCTTCCTCACACCTCACTGAAGCTATGTACAGTATGAAATCCCACCTTCATTTAAGTCACAGCTCACCTTCTGTCAACACCATCTTAATATTAATGTCCTTTTCACACCTCACATTCTCTCACCACCCTCGTCCTCTTTAACACAATACATCATCCTCACATTTCACATCCACTCACCACCCTCGTAATCTTAACACCTTCACACCTCACATCCTCTCACCACCCCTGTAATCTTAAATACAATTCATCATCCTCACACCTCACATCCTCTCACCACCCTCGTATACTCTTAACACAACAATACATCAATCTCACACCAGCCTCGTACCCAACATATACCTTTCTCACAGTTCATAATTCATGCTATCACCTACCCACCGTATCAGCTTGGTTTCATATGATGCTCTTTATCTCAGCGTTGGTGTTGTGTCTCCTCGTAAATATCACACCACCTCATGCGTCTGTTGCTGCCTCACACTCCATTATAAACCCCCTCGTAAATTCGCTTTATATATATGTTCCTAGCCATTTCCTTTGCATTATGTCACCCCTCATGTTTTCCGTCTCACGTTCCTTTCTACAGTAATTTCCCTGCCAGTATTCTCTTTGCTTTTCACTTCCTCGTAGTTGCATACATCCTCCCTGATTCATATTCCTTCATTTACTTTCTCTCTCAGCTTCTTATTCTCTCATACTCTCCCTTTCTTTCTGATACTCCTCATGCTTTTCCTTCCTCACATTCCTCATACTTTCTCTGCTTCACACCACTACCTCATGCTCTTTTTACCTCCTCACTCTTAATTCACCTACCCTGACTCACACTTATTCACTACCTCCGAACCTTACACACTTTTTTTAAACACTCCCTGATTCACACACGTTCATAATTATACCCTCTCCCCCACATACTGTCCACATTATTTCACACTCTGTGCCTAAAATCTGCATTTCACACTCACCCTTATGCCTTCCCTGTCTCATGACGCTTCCACTCTCTCTCTCTCTCTCTCTCTCCTCACACTCACACTCACACTCACACTCACACACACACACACACACACTGCAGCATGAATGTTCCCTCGTCCAGCACATCTCGGTATTCTAATTTGGCCACCTACCCTCCCAAGCCCACACACACACATGACTTCCCACACAATTAATATCGACTGCTTGTCTCGCACCTCGCTTCACACAACGCCTTTCTCTTGCACTTCATTTCGCACCGCATTTCCTTCACACTCTGCCGTTGATTTCACTTCTTTCACGCCTCCACTAATTTTTTATTACTTTCACTCCCTCACAATTTTATATCTTTAACTTGATATCAACATCATCATCTTTAACTTCACACCATCTTCATAATTATATAACGTGACACCATCATTACATTTTAACCTGACATCATCATATCTACTGTATATTCTTGACTTAATCATTATCTGTAAATTGCCACCATCATAACAATTTAACCTGACATCATCATCTTTAACCTGACATCATCATCTTTAACCTGACATCATCATCTTTAACCTGACATCATCGTATTTAACCTGACATCATCGTATTTAACCTGACACCATCATATTTTTATCCTGACACCATCATCTATTAAACTTGGCACCATGATATCTTAAATCTGACACCATTATATCTCAAGTCTGACACCATCATATCTTAATCCTGACACCATCATTTATTTCGCTTGGCACCATGATATACTTAACCTCCCAACATCATATCTCTATCCTGACACCATTATACTAAAAATTATACCATCATTCCTACCATACACTCACAATATTCTACCATAACCTCATATCATAACCTCACATCCAAGTAACATATTTTACAATCATCTGGGTCACATGTCACAGCGTCATACCTCAGCATAACACAATCACATATCATGCCATCACAACCTCACATATCATGCCATCACAACACAAATCACATATCATGCCATCACAACACAATCACATATCATGCCATCACAACCTCATATATTATCATACAACATACCGAGTCCCCACACTATTTCATCTCACAGCCAAACTTTTTCACGAACCTCACAACAAACAGAATGTCAAAATTTACCTCATAACGTTACATCTTCTTGTACTTAGTTCCACACACCATTCCATCTCACAGCCAAATTTTCACACTCACCTCACAACAGACAGTCTGACAAAATTTACCTCATAATGTTACACCTCCCATCTTGTACTTAGCTCCCTCATACCTTAATTCCTCTCACACATTCCAGGCAAAAACTCACGATCACAAGACAATTATTTCACACCTCGCTTTTTCCTCACAACTCTGGCTGCTTCTACTGTACGTGTTTCTTAGTTATCACCTCACACTTCACATTCCTCATACCTATCCACATTTCCTCATCCATATTACACGCTGACGCACACACATCTAGCTAGACCTTCACAACTCATACCTCACACCTCACCCTTACACGTGGCCTCATACCGCAGATCACCTCCCCCTTCACTTGCACCTCTCCCTCCCCCCCACTCCCCACCACTGTGAACAAATGTAGCCATCTGTCAGCTGGCAGTAGGGGAGTGGAGAGAGAGAGAGAGAGAGAGAGAGAGAGAGAGAGAGAGAGAGAGAGAGAGAGAGAGAGAGAGAGAGAGAGAGAGAGAGAGAGAGAGAGAGATGTGTGTGTGTGTGTGTGTGTGTGTGTGTGTGTGTGTGTGTGTGTGTGTGTGTGTGTGTGTGTGAAAGGGGAGAGTGCATAAGATGTGTGTGTGTGTGTGTGTGTGTGTGTGTGTGTGTGTGTGTGTGTGTGTGTGTGTTGGATTATGGAAGGGAAAAGAAGAATAAGCGGAACAACTAATGAAATACGACATAGCGATAGATTAGGATGAGTGACACAGAACATTATTACCATTACATGTGTACAAATAGCTACATGGATTAAAAAGCGCACAGAGATAAACAATAATCAACTCTGCATCGAAAAGTAAAATAAAAGTCGTTGTTGCTTTGCAGGTATAATGTTGAAGATACCGACGATACCAATACCAAGGGATTATATATACTGCATTAAAGGATTTTTGATGCTACGAGTAAATAAAGTATAGCATGAGTACTAAGGCCCGGACACACCACGAGAACCTAAGCATGTTATGAAGCATATATTTAACCATGTAGGGATAACAAAAGCTCCCGTACAAACCAGCAATTAACATGTCTATCTAAGATGACTATATATTTGTGAATGTTCTAAGGCAACTGATCCAAACTTCTCCCGAACCCTTGACTTGTCCACCAACCTACACATCCACACACTCACCCATGTACTTGCCCCACTCACCCATTCACACACCCACCCACCCACCCATTCACACACACCCACCTACTCATTTACACACCCTCCCACTTAAACTGCATCCTGTCCTGACCCACATATGTAAGCAACTTTCACTTCACCAGGCCTCCTATTTGTCACCACTAAGAATTATCAGGATTAACCTCAAATATAAATGCTTTAATTTATGTGGAGTAAAATGTTGTCATGTTGTTAGTGAATCGCACCATAAGATTTCGCTCTAGCCCTCAGTAAATTTTTTCAGAGTTGCTGGCAGCTTTAGCATTTCTTTGGCTAACACCAGACGAATTTTCTGGCCATAAAGATGAACTCTGACATACAGTACATAGACTCAGCAATACTTATGCAACTAATATTATCTTCTTAAATATTGACAAAAATATGCTAGAACTAAAGCCAGATGGTTTATATGTCAGAGATATATCTAGTGTTAAGCCAATTCTGGCCTGAAACCACAGATATGAAGGAAGAATGAGAGGAGAAAAATGAGATGGGGAGAGGCGGGAAGATGTTGGAAGGAAAATGGCGAGGAAAGATGGAGATGGGCAATAGGAGAGATGGGGAATAGGAGAGATAGAGAAACAAGGAAATGCAGGAAATCAAATGATATAGAGAAACCGCTCAAGGACTGACGAGGGAAGGACAGAGAATATGGAATAAGAAACAGATGATGGAGAGAGGGATGCAAGGAATGTGATGAAGCGGGGTCGAAGCCCCCTAATTAATCATCACAGAGGAGACAACTTACAGGTGTTCAGCCCAATTAGCGCTCTGAGTCCACACACACAAACACACACATACGTATCACACAAACAAACAAACACATACATAAGCTTGCCAAAGTCTCAAGCGTTCTCCTTCCCACTCTGGCACCCCTCCTACCCCCCCGGGGGCCCTTCTCGCACCCCTTCTACCCCCACTTACCCCCTTCCCTTATTCCTCATACCACCCCTTCCCATACCCCTCATACCCCCCTTCCCATATCACTCCTACCTCTTCCCATACGCCTCCTAACTCCCTCCCGTGTTCCTGTGTTGTGAAAATGTTGGGACTGTTTAGAGAGCATGGGGTGAGTCAAAGAATATATTAACATTTTGTATTGCGAATTATTAAAGACCACGTTGAGAGATAATCAGCCCAACAACAATAACAATAATAATAGTAATAATAACAATACAATAACAATATAAAAAACAATGACAGTTACAATCATAATAATAACAACAAATCACCACTACAATTATAATCAGCACTTTTAGTATCACCATTAACCAGAAAACAAAATAATATATATATAAAATTCATCTTTCTTTCGGTATCCCCAAATCCCTGTTTAGCATATACGTACTATACAACAACACTCCCCTCCTCCTCCTTCACGTCATTCCTCATCTGCTTAACTTGATCACATTATTTTTAGTCTCTCTCCATCTCTTCCTTTTTATTACATATTCTCATTTTTGCCCCATTGCCCCTCGCCGTCACATCATTCTTCCCCTCGGCTTAAATTCCCTTCACCCGACCACAAGAAGTCTCCCCTCATCACCATCATCTGTCACTGTGTGTGTGTGTGTGTGTGTGTGTGTGTGTGTGTGTGTGTGTGTGTGTGTGTGGAGGAGAGAGAGAGAGAGAGAGAGAGAGAGAGAGAGAGAAGAGAGAGAGAGAGAGAGAGAGAGAGAGAGAGAGAGAGAGAGAATGTGTGTGTGTGAGTGAGGGTGTGTGTGTGTGTGAGTGAGGGTGTGTGTGTGTGAGTGAGGGTGTGTGTGTGTGTGAGTGAGGGTGTGTGTGTATGAGTGAAGGTGTGTGTGTGTGTAGAGAGAGAGAGGGAGAGTGGAAGTGGGAGAGGGATGTATACATGGAAGTGTTGGAAGGCAAACTGCAATGAGGGAAGAAAGGAATGAGAGAAGAGAGGAAAAGGAGAGCAGGAAATAGGGGAGTAAGAGAATGGATAAAGGAAAGGTGGAAGGGAAGGAGGGCTAGATATAGGCAAAAAAGGAGAGTAATAGGAAAAGGGGGAAGGATAAAGCAGCGACAGAGAGGTTGATTGATTGATTGATATTTGGCGCCGCAACAGCTAGGTCATATAGCGATCGGGGAAGAAGTTGACTGAGAGGTGGGATGGATAGAAAAATCCGAATGGAAGAGGAGCTGAAAAAAGAAAGAAACTGAAAGAAGAAAATATAGACTTGAGTAGGAATAGAGCGAGAATTGGAGAAAAGAGAGAGAGAGAGAGAGAGAGAGAGAGAGAGAGGAGGAGAAGTGATATGCCAGCGTCTTTCTCTGGGCGCTAATGGAGAGGAATGGAAGAAAGGAAAGAGGTTTGGCAAGGAGAGGGAAAGATGTTCTGGCACGAAGATGAGAAAGACACATGAATGGATAAAAGAGGAGAAAAAGACAGACAGAGAGAGAGAGAGAGAGAGAGAGAGAGAGAGAGAGAGAGAGAGAGAGAGAGAAGAGAGAGAGAGAGAGAGAGAGAGAGAGAGATGAGAGAGAGAGAGAGAGAGAGAGAGAGAGAGAGTGGGGGAGGAGAAGAAGGCAGAGAGAGAGAGAGAGAGAGAGAGAGAGAGAGAGAGAGAGAGAGAGAGAGAGAGAGAGAGAGAGAGAGAATTATGAACAAATAGTAATTAGGGACATTAACTCAAGCACCGACCACAAGACACAAGACAGTAGTCAAGTTAAGAAAATAGAAGAGAGTGAATTCATTCCTTTAGTTATATGTATTTAGCGACTGACATAAAAGTTCGTGCATGCGCTTGTGTGTATCCGTGTATGTATCCGTGTGTGTGTATGCTTAAAGTAGAATAAAGGAGAGAGCATAGGTTTCTAGAATGCTTATTTATGTGCGTGTGTATGTGTGTATATACTTGTAATTAAAAGTGTGTTTATATGTATGTTGTTTGTCCTCCTCCTCCTCCTCCTCATCCTCTTTACGATCATCCCTGCCATCCTAACAATCTTTCACATTCCCTGCCATCCCACTCATAATCCTCCCTGCCATCCTAACTATCTTCCACATTCCCTGTCACCACACTCATAATCCTTCCTGCCATCCTAACTATCTTCCACATTCCCTGTCACCACACTCATAATCCTTCCTGCCATCCTAACTATCTTCCACATTCCCTGCCACCCTTCATACCATCCTCTCTGCCATCAAATCTATTACTCCCCTCCAGCAACCACAAAAGATAAACGAGATACGAATAAAAAGACACGAATACAAGCAAACGTAACCTCCAAGTAATGATGAAGGAAGGATGTTGAAAAGAGATTAGAATATTAACAATTACCATTTGGCTGATATTGTGACGGTACTGTGTTATCTTGTTCCTTAGTACTTATCTCCGTAGAGGGTGATTGCTTGACATGTTGTGGTGGGTAGTACTTTACAGGTGGTACCTCAACTTCTGTCCCAATCACTTCCTTTTGAGTTCGACAGTTGTCCCTCCCTCCTTTCCTAATATTTCCTTCGTAATTCCAGTCCCATCTCTCTATCACCATCTCCTTCGTCTAACAGGATTTTCCAGGCCTGGGACAGCCTTCTTTCATCCTCAAATCGTATGTGTGGAAGAGAAAGGAAGGAGATATTTTTTATGGAATACAAAGTGGGGACTCTGATAAAAAAATTGAAAATAAGAGGCGACCAAAACTCAAACCACGTAATCATGCCGAGACAATCCGTTTCCTTTCACATGCAGTTTGGAGGAATCTACAAACTCCAATCACTCCTCAGACATCATTACTTTATCCCTTTTAGTGTGTGGGTGTTTGGCGCTTTGTGTCTTGAAGAAGTAGAAATAACCTATACAACACTACAATTCCCCCTCCCCTATACCAACCTGAAAAAGTAGAAATAGCTTACAACACTACCATTCTCCCTCCCCCCTACCAACCTGAAGAAGTAGAAATAACCTATACAACACTACCATTCCCCCTCCCCTATACCAACCATACCAGTCCTTCTAGCTTACCCTAATTACCAACACTCATATGGACCAACTTTAGCCACGGTAATTGCCCAAAGACCATTAGCTCATTAGCCCAGACGTGGAGGGGAACTTTTACTGGTCAGTGTCTGTAGTCTGGAAGGAAAAGAGGAACAAAAGAAAGAGAAGAATAATGAAAGGAAGTGTTGGGCTTAAAAGGATCATGGTATTCACAACGATTACAAAATTTCTTAAGGTTTTATACAAGGGATACTCTCTTGATGGTAAATTATAGAGTTACTGATTCCTTCAACTATGCCACCAGCACGATACAGATCCCCTATTTGTAACACTAAGGTCGTCTGTTTTCTGGCATTATTTGGAGATTTCGTAGGGGCAGCAATTATTTACCCAGAAGAGCATCATCTCCCCTTCAAGCCGGAAACATTGATAATAATAATTGAAAATGATATTATTACTGGTCCAGTGTGTCCCGGGTTGAAAATGTTCTGCCCTTCCCGACTAATGAATTACAAGGGAAAATTATTAACCTCCACAGACATACGTAGGTGATTAAAACAGTCTCTTTGATTAAGATAACGAGGAACGGGGGTAACGAGAATAGACGACCCAGGGATGATATTACATTAGGAACTGAATGAACGGGTACAGAACGGAGGGGGGTGAAGAATGAAGGAATGAAGGAAAGGAACGATGGGTGGTAGTATACATAAAAGAGGATTGGAGGGAGAAAAGTAAACAGAAAAGAGTAATGGAGGGAGAAAAGTAAACAGAAAACAAATTGGTAGAGAGACGAACAAATAAAAGAGGAATGGAGGGGGAGAAGAATGAACAGAAGACGAGTAGAAGGGAGAAGAATAAACAGAAGAGGAAAGGAAGGGAGACGAATAAATAAAAGAGGAATGGAAGGAGAGAAGAATGAGCAAAAGATGAGTGGAAAGGAGAAGAATACACAGAAGAGGAAAGAAAGGAAGAAGGATAAATAGAAGAGGAACGGAAAGGAGATTAATAAACAGAAGAGGAAAAGAAAGGGAGAAGGATAAACAGAAGAGGAAAGAAAGGGAAAAGGATAAAAAGAAGAGGAAAGAAAGGGAGAAGGATAAACAGAAGAGGAAAGGAAGGGAGACTAATAAACAAGATGAGGAAAGAATGGAAAAGAACGGTGATGAGAGGAATGAGGAAGGAGAACGCCAGAGAAGAAAAAATGGGAGATAAAAATTGCGTAAAAACCTCATCACACAAATGGACACAGAATTTAGGTAACCGAGGTGATGGTTACGTGTACAGTGAATTTTAAGGTGGTAATTCTTTTTTGGTACATTGGAGTGCCTTGATTCCTCCAAAATATGCAAGGAAACAGGACCAGAAGAGCAGAAAATAATGGCGTTCTGTTGCTTGGAATAGTTTGGAGGATTCAGTTGCTGGAGATTTACCAACTTAGAACTTCCCACTTAAATGTATGATGAGGATTTGAGAAAAGGGAAAAGGTGAAAAAGGAAATTCGAAGAGAGAAAAGAAATGGATGAAAACTGAGGTGAAAGAGGTGAAGATACAAAGAGAGAGAGGGTAATTTTTATATGGAAGCATATTTATATTAAAAAAAAAAAAATGCAGGAGAGAGGAAGGAGAAACCAAAAGAAAATTACTATAATAACAAAAGAGAAGACGAGAAAACAAAAAGAACGAAAAATTGGGTGATAAGCGAAAGGGAGATATGAGAAAGAGAAAGGCAAGGGAGAATGATGAAAGACGGGATAAATAAGTAGAAAAGAGAGACGATAAAGGAAAAGGAAATGAGGAGAAATGATGAATATGAGGTGAAATGAGAGAGGGGGGAGAGAGGGAGGAAAAGAATTGTAAAATGAGTAGACGTCAAGTAGAAAGAAAGGGAGAAAGGGAAAGAAAAGGAGAGAAAGGGAAAGAAAAGGAGGGAAAGAAAAGGAGAGAAAGAAAAGGAGAGAAAGAGAAGGGGAGATGGAGAGAAAGAGATAAGAGACGGAGAAAGAGAGAAAAGAAAGGGAGAGAGACGTAGAGAGGGAGAGAGACGGAGAAAGAGAGAAAAAAGACGGAGAAAGAGAGAAAAGGGATGAAGAAAGAGAGAGAGAGACGTAGAAAGGGAGAGAAGAGATAGAGAAAGAGAGAAAAGGTGAGAAAAAAAACAGAAATAGACATAGAAAGAGAGGAGGAGAACTGAGGAGAAAGAACATAGTAGTAGAGAGAGGAGAAGGCCAGGAAAGGTCTAGTCTGGTCTGGTCTGGTCTGGTCTGGTCGGGTTTGGTCTGGTCTGGTCTGGTCTGGTTGGGTTTAGTCTGGTCTGGTCTGGTCTGGTCGGGTTTGGTCTGGTCTGGTCTGGTCTATTCGGGTCTGGTCTATTCTGGTCTGGTCTGGTCTGGTCTGGTCTGGTCTGGTCTGGTCTGGTCTGGTCTGGTCTGGTCTGGTCTGGTCTGTTTCTGGTCTAGTCTAGTCTGGTCTGGTCTAGTCTGGTCTGGTCTGGTCTAGTCTGGTCTGGTCTGGTCTAGTCTGGTCTGGTCTGGTCTAGTCTGGTCTCTTTAGTAACTAATGACCTGGAGCCGACACAGAATGATTGTCCTGCCCTCACCCTTATTTTTTTAACCTCTTACTCCTCCTCGTCTTCCTTGTCCCATACCGTGACCTGAGACTACACCCATATTTCTTCTGTGTCCTCCTCCTCCTCCTCTCTTCTTCTTCCTCCTCTTCTTCCTCTTCTTCTTCTTTTTTCTTCTTCTTCTTCCTCCTCCTCCTCCTCCTCCTCCTTTTTCTTTTCTTTCTCCTCCTCCTCTTCTTCTTCCTCCTCCTCCTCCTTCCCCTCCTTGTCTTTTTCTACTTCTTATTCTTCTTCTTTCTCGTCTTTCTAATGTCGATCTTCAATTCCATCCTCCCTCTTTCTTTTATCAAGGGATATTATACATTATTATGGGAAAGGAAAACGTTCAGTATAGGGAAAGGATAGCAAGGGAATGGAAAGATAACGACAGAGGACATTCGGCACGGTGGATAAATCGATTCGTGTATATATATTTTTATTTTTACAGATTTATATTTAAACTCTCATCCTTCTTTCTCTTCCTCCTGTCCCCTATCATCATCATCTCCTCTGTCTCCTCTTACTATTGGCCTTCCCTCACTTCTATCTATTTTCGTCTTCCACCACCTCTCTTATTTCTCACCTTTCTGTGCAATAAATACCTATTAAGTTCTCCCGGTTTTCTCTTACACAACTTCCTTAATCAACGTAGTTCATTAATTTTATCTACCATTACTCATTTTGTTTCTGAAGAACTTTATTGCCATTTATTTACCTCCTATCCCTCCTTAATTTTTCTTCTCACTTTTTTCAGTTCCACCTTTTCCTGCATTTTCTTCTTTTCAATTCTTCTACTTCACCTTCTTTTTTTTCCCTCCACCCACGCCGTCCTGTTCTTTCTCCCTTCCTCATTTTGGTCCTACTGTCTCTCATATCCTGTTCCTCTATTTTTTATTCCTTCCACAATATTTAGTAATTAAAAAAAAACTTCTGACGTCTGTTACTCTAGCCTCCTTCCTTTCATAACACAACTTGAGACTTCCTTTACATTTTTGTGGTGCTCGTCTTTCACTCACCTTCCTGTCTGGCGTACATACATACATACATCCTCACTGACTACTCCATTACTTCTTTACTCTTATTGCACTGTACTACTTTCCCGCTACTTCCATCCCTCATTTCCACCTCCTAGATATGGCTTATTGCTTTGTATTTATTATTATTATTATCATTATTATTATTTTATTTCACAATCCTTACCAATTATAAAAATATATAATGCAGATTCACAACATTCGCTCGTAGGGATTTTTTAATAGAATACGATAATAATACAAAGTAGATAACTATGTATATTACAGTACAGAAAAAAACATTAAAGATAACAGCCAGACTACATGAACACTAATGAACGGTTCAAAATTCTAATAAACAGATAAAGTGAGTTATCTACACGTAATGCATGGGTAATTTTCACTTTTTTCACCATCCAAGCATTACCGACACTCATTATTATGACTGAAAGCCAAAACAACAACAACAACAACAACAAAAATACAATAAAGCTCGATTATTGTCGGTGACTGTTAGCTGAGGGACAACTGAACCATCTTAAAGTGTTCAATCACGTAAACGCATTTCATCAGGCAGAGTACAGGTTTTCCTGAAAAAAATATTGCTTCATGCCAAGATTATCCTGGTAAATAGAATAGCTGCTATTGCCAATGACTGAAACTCATTGGATGATAAGATATCGCCCTGGAGGTCACAGAGTACCACCGACCAAGAAATTCGACGTAACAATTGATTTATATTCTATTTTTTTTTTTTTTTTTTTTTTTGCACTTTATATGCCATCAGTGTCAACTTTGATACGGATACTTTCATGCACCTGGAACTTTATCTTATAATATTATTTTTTACAGGCTATTGTATAAAACTAGAGAGAGAGAGAGAGAGAGAGAGAGAGAGAGAGAGAGAGAGAGAGAGAGAGAGAGAGAGAGAGAGAGAGAGAGAGAGAGAGAGAGAATAAACCACCCAGGTAAGGTGGGCCACAGGAATTCTTGCACAGTCTATATGGAAAGAGAGGTCAGTAGTCTGGAAGTATTGCAATGAATGGTCTACCAAGTGACTCACTGATTGAGAACCAACAAATGTAATAATAATAATGTTGCATTGTAGTTACGTAGCATTACATTTCCTATATGTTGTAAACCTTCGAAAACAACAGCGTGTGTACGAATTCTTGTAGCCAATATTACCATGGTGTAAAAGCTATACATGTAAACCTTATATTTAAACCTTTTAGTTGCGTCACCACCAAGGAGGATATTATGGTATCGGTCGACAGATACCTGGGGTCCTATTTCTTTCTCAACCTGATTCCAGTTGACGTTTTCCACGGCCCATATCGAAAAGACTAAACTAATCATGATTGGTCAAAGCTTGCCACCCACTCAGAATTTAGGGGTCATGCATTAGGTAATTTGATGTGAAGTAGAAGTTTCTTGATATATCAGTTGGATGCATTTACCATATGAGTCTGAGAACACACATACAGGAGACTGAGTAACGAATGTGTATCAGAGTTTCAGCTTTACGGTTCGTTCACCTTAAGATTCTGTTCACATACTCTGCCTCTCCATTATCGGTGTCTCATTTCCTCCTGACAACGAAACAGAATAATTGTTGCACACTTCACATATAAATCTTCCCTATCTGATCAAAGAGTCCATGAATCCCAAACAGTGATCGAGGCAGGAGAACGGAACGCATTCGTAATAAGTATTTGCAAGACAGCGAGGGCAAATGAAGAGAGATACACTTTGGATATTTTAGCTAGTGAAAAAAAAAGCAGTAGAATTTTTTTTTTTTTTTGTATAAACAATTAAATGCAAATTGCAATGGGTGGAGGAAAGGAGGAGGAAAGGAACAATGGAAGAACAAAAAGATAAAGACGGACCGAAAACGTAGAAATGAGCAAGACAGAAAAGAAAAGGTAAAAAGAGGGAAAAAACAGAAAGTAGAAAAGAAACTATAGGAGGATGAAGACAGATAAGAAAGGGTAAAAAAACAAAAAAAAAAAAAAGGTTGGGAGAGATGAGGAGTGAGCCGTGGTGATTAGAGGCGGCCAAAATAAACGTAATCAGGGAGTGAGTGAATCTGGCTGGATCAGGAGAGGTCAAAAAGGACTCAGGTTGGTTGACCCCACCGGTGACTGTAAGCAAAATTACTGTTGGTGGTGATGTGTGATATTGGTGTTGATGGTGTTATTGGTGATATTGGTGTTGGTGGTGTTATTGGTGTTGGTGGTGTTAGTGATGTGGGTGGTGTTGGTGGTGATTTGTAATACTGATGTTGGTGGTGATGTATGTTATTGGTGTTATGTTAGTTTATTATTGGTGTTATGTTTGTTATTGGTGTTGTGTGTGTTATTGGTGTTGGTGGTGTTGGTGATGTGGTTGGTGGTGGTGGTGATTTGTAATACTGATTAATATTTCGTGCAAATCAACACATAACCTTTTTCGTATTTCTGATGAAAAACGCACAGGCGAAGTAATAATAGTAGGAGCTTGGATTTTGGAAAGCGCAATTTGAACACGAAAATTAGAACAAAAAGAAATTGTTTAAGGGGAATGAGAAGATTAGGATTTGAAGGTTAATAGAGAGTTCATGACAGCAGGGAATGAGAGGAGAGGAAGTAAGGGGAATGAAAGTAAAGGAAGATAATAGCCAGAGGAAAGAGAGGAAATTACAGGGAGAGGAACGAGGAGAAGGAAAGATAAGGGCAAAGGCAAAATGGAGAGGCAACAAAAGGGAGTGGAACTAGAGGTGGTGGGGAGGAGGGGCAAGATGTGGGGTGGGGTGGGGGGCAAGATGTGGTGAGAGCGGGAATGAGAGAGGATGGGAGGAGAGCATTGTTTACACTGGGCCAGTCAGCGTATCTCACATCCCGGACGGTAAACAAGCAGGAGGTCGAGTCAGTCCGCCGTAAACAACAGTATGTCCGAAGCACCTTGTTGTTGTTGGACCCACTGAGAGATTCATCATGTTTTCCCCGACAACCTTGTATCACCTCAGCCTGTTTGTGTATGTATGGTACTGTTATAAATGAAAGGCCAACACTCCCCTCCCTTATTTACATCCCTTATTTCTATCTCACCTTAATTAATTAATATACTCACTCTTTGCACCTGCGATAATTGTCACTAATAAAGAGTTATTCACCATTTTTTTTTTTTTTTTTTTTTTTTTTTTTTTTACATAGCAAAAGTTTATTGCTGCCTTGTTTCATTTCTTAACCTTTACTGCCGATTTAGGGAAACCAAGGCAACTAGCAATAAGTATATAAAAACATGGTGATTATTTTCAACAACTACACAATGGAATCTGCTCAAAACTTGTAAAGATTAGATATCAGCTGGAAATATAAAAGGACATTGTAGAATATCGGCAAACTTTGGTATTCTTGTTTATTTGAGGAAGAGTCAACCCAATGTCAACAGAATCAACTGGTACTCATTTCCTTTGTCACATTTCCTTTGCAATGGTTGTAATGAAATAACACACCTGTACAGTCAACTGCCAGTGCTGATGATGATGATGATGATGATCTATATATGGTCTTGTTTACAAATAAACTAATCCATTTTGTTTGGTGTTGACGGAGGCTGGTGTGACCTCACGTACGTCATGAGGGGATGGATTGGCAATCGGAAGTTTGTGTTTGTCCGCTTGATGGAGGGAAGAGAGTGTGAGGACTGGGGGGACGCCAAAGCAGGGAGGGGGAGGGGGGGCACTATGAGAAAGGGAAGAGGTTACTCCGGAAAAGGAAAGCATCAGGGAAGAGGGTACTAGGGAGAAAGGGAACATCAGAGAAGAGGGTATTAGGGAGAAAGGGAACATCAGGGAAGAGGGTATTAGGGAGAAAGGGAACATCAGGGAAGAGGGTACTAGGGAGAAAGGGAACATCAGAGAAGAGGGTATTAGGGAGAAAGGGAACATCAGGGAAGAGGGTATTATGGGGGAAAAAGAATATCATGGTACGGGTGGCACAATAACAATGGGACAGAGCCGTAACAATAAAGGGGAAGAACACACTGGTAACAAGGTGGGCCAGGAACAGGACAGAGAGTACAACACCAGGTTTGGGTTGTACTGAGGTGAGGAAAGGTAAAGGGTGGAAGGAAGAGAAATCAAGGCCCGGGGTGACATCAGTGCAGGGAAGGGAGGAGCGGAGATGAGGGAAACAAACTCATGAAAATCGTAAAAGAAGAAAAGAAAGAGACTAAAAGCCGGATGACGGTGTGAATGGATGGAGAAAAAAAAAAATAGAGGCCACAGTTCCCAAAAACACATATCTCTAAAAAGTGGAATTTCACGTGTATATATTATTCAGTCGTGTAAATCTACCTATATATGACTGTGTGTGTGTGTGTGTGTGTGTGTGTGTGTCCCCGTTCGTAGTAGCTAACTTTTATATTATGAGACAAAATTTATAATTCGTAATAATTAGATTCAATTGGTATATCTATCTATATATTTATCTGTTATCATTTTCCTCTTTTTTATTTTTACTAAGTTCCTCTGCCTGGTAAGTTATCAGGAAGAAAAGAACTAATTGCCTTGGTCAAATCAGGCAGTGAACTGAAATAGTTGCAAATATTTTAAAAGAACATCAATCAACATTTCATTATTTTTGAACCATTAAAAACTGAGTAGCATATCTGTATCCAATAACTGTAGGCATTTTACATCAGCAGCTTCATACTCACGAAACTACTAAAAGAATTCCTGAATTAAACCCCGGGCGATATTGTAAAATTTAATGTTGCCATTCCCTCTCGCTATGACTTATAAATATGAGGAGGATTCCCTTATGAACTCGAATCGCTTAAAGGGGTAATCTGATATTGGCGAATTGAAATGCTACTTGTTCCTCCAAAATATACCAGGACACAGACTTCCACGGTATAAGTGTAGGAGTTCAGTTTTGTTAGACACTTCAGGAGAAATTAGTAGTCCTCCAATCGGCCCTCACCATATTACCTCGTTAATGTTTATGGAGGAATGGAAATCAAAGTATAAGTTAACTTGTACTTAACGAAATAATCAAAGAGAGCGTCATGTTGCACTGTACGTTATATATTTGTATAAAATATTGGTCTGTTGATATGTTATCCTAAAAGTACAAAATCTACAAATGAAATGTAGTCCTATTCGAACATTGTATTCAAATGCGCCCATCGAGTTCCAAAGATCCAGAAAAAGATTCTCAGCAATAATGAGATAGAAGTCTGCTCCCGGGGAAAGATTAAGAAATATTGACCCAACCAATTCACCCACACTAGAATATTTCTCTAAAATTATGTTAAATCAAACACCTTTATTTAGTAAATCTCCAAGAATAGTAACCTCACACCACTAATTCTCGTTGTCTGTAATTTTCCGACACTAGAACACACCTTGCCATGATTAGATTCAATTAAAGTTGGTAATCTGCTTGGTCAAATTGAGAGAGCAACTAATTTCTTCAATCAATACCAGGAACATACTACCATGTTATGCTTTGTTAGGATTCTGTTTTGTTGTATCAATGGAGGGATACGTAAACTCACAAGAGATGACTCCCTTACACTCTGTGGGTGGAGGATCCCATGCAGGAGGGTAAGGTGGCATGACTCGTCTCATGGTTCCGTCTCTGGCATTATTCGAACTTACATGCACTATATTTTAACGGTTACCTTTGCTCTCAATAATTTCTCTCCTTTTCCGAGGGGTAAAAAGCTTGATTTGGCCACGAGTTCATTGTGGGAGTGATTGATGGATTAGTGGAGGTTATTAGACAGCCAGATCACCTAACTGACTTGTACGTGTCAATCAACTCAGCCTCGACAGTCGTTCACGAAAGTTTGGTATCCGTCGTCAGTCAACCAACCTTACAAATAGGCTAAAGTGGTTAGGCAGTTGCACTGATAAACACAACTCCAAGTGTAACATTATTCAATTAGTCTTATTTACACAAATGTAACTTGTTTAATCTTTGCGACTGAGAGCCATCTTCATTTTCAGAGTTTGTTGATTTGAGGGGAAACGCAACTGTACAAATGTACACAGATATTTGCATAAGTGAAGTGACAGGCAGACCTGAGTGTGTATAAGAGACAAGCTTCAGGGTTAAACACATCCATTACCTCAAACCACCAAAAGGGTACACAATAATTTTGTTTCTTTCTCTACAAGATTAGGATAAAGAAAACCATCGGAGTGTGTTTACCGACATGTTAATCACAAATATGTATGCAAATGAACTACTTGTAATGTCGTAAAACATCATACAACCTCATTCACCCTCTGGCATCTGGGTCGTACGTTAATGCTCGGCAATTCACATTGAGTTTGGACGGGGAGGGGAATTAAAGAATGACCTGCCGCACAAGAGATCAGCCTGATAAAAGGGGTACAAGACGATGGATGACCTTCTATGACCCCGACTGTACAGTCGGCCACAGGAATTCGTATATATCACTGTGACATCAAGGATTCATAACAAAATTTGGTACATAATTATCCTAACATCAAGCATAATTATATAGTAATGTTATATGGATAATAGCTGAATTCCTACAGTATATGCAGAATAAAGACACCTTTTAACCAATGCCCTGTGTACGAATTACTGAGGCTGACTGTACTTTTATGACAGAAAACAGTTACATAAATTAAGAAAAAAATAAATTAGTGAATTACCACTACATAAGTAACAAAAGTTATGGTAAATTTCACTTAACACCACACAAACATGGCTCTGAATATGAGAACTTCAGAAAGGATGATGATAACAGAAGAGTACTGCACCACAAACCATTTTCCCAGCCTCCTATGTCTCTGTTCACCTAGCAGTAAGTAGGTACCCAGCTGTAAGAGCAAGGATAGCAACCTTGTAGGCTGGGGGAAGATGTGTTGATGAAACAAGACTGATTTCCTTCATGACCAACACCATGAGTCGATAGGCATAAAGCCCTAAATCTTCTTTCTTTTCCACAAACCAATTATTTCTCTGACCGCATAAGGCAAAGGACAGGATTTATGTGTCTTCCAGTGCATCTCTGAGTTTGAAAGGTGTGGTGAAAAGTAGAGAGTGGAGTTCGAGGTGAGGCGGTAGATACATCCATCCCATCTGCACTAAACACTCATTAATATCCCTTTTTTTAGCATAGAATAAGGTTTGTGTTTCTTTTATGGTTTAGTTATACAGATTCGTCTACAGTTTTTTTTTAAACACTCCTGATGGAATACCAACACGTTAGATCAATACTGGAGGCATGTCACAGAGCAAAACCTCCCACCAACATATAAGGTAAAGTTTAGCTCGTAAAAGAGATGCGCAAATCGAACTACGACGCATCACATTCACCGACGTGCCTTGCCATACGGTAAGTGTGTATTAGGTTTTCCAATAGTGTCTTTATTAAATACAAGTGCTGCAGGAATATTTGAACGAAGCTTATCAAATTTGTTTGTGCAGGTAGAACTCGATGAGATCCTAAAAGAACACTGTAGCTAGTGAAGTAAAGGATATTACTTCTCTGCCGTCACTTATTGTCAGAAATCTTCTCGTAAAGTGTACAAGGAAAGTTTATTTGAACAGCTGTACAATATATTATCCATGTGTGAATTATACGAGACAACACGCATATAGAGGCGAAGGACCAGCAATCGACGCTCTCATACAGCAATACTATATGCTGCTTAATTCGCTCACATATTTTGCCATTACTTTTTTCACCTTTTTGCTCTACAAACTCTCGTTCTCTATGAACTCTCTCCCTTCAAGTTTGCCATATCATCAGGCTACATCCTTCTCCTAACCTAATTTTCAACAAAATTCATTAACTTTCACCAAGTTTCTCCTATACCCCCTTCTTTCTCTCTCTACTCTACCTGCCTCTCCCAACACATTACCTCACTCTCCCTCCACTCCCCCTCCCCTTCCCTTTATCTCTCCCATGCAGTCGGACAAACAACACCAGGAGGGATTGAGTTGGAATCCTGGACCAAACACACCACATCCTTCACACACCTCTCCCTGCACACCACACACTACACCACACCACTACATCACACCACACCACACCTCTCCCTGCACACCACACCACACCTCTCCCTGCACACCACTGCACCACACCACTTCCTGCACCACACCACACACCACACCTCTTCCTGCACCACACCACACTTCTGCCCCACACATCAGCACACTATGTATATTTCACATCTCCCCAGCACCCTACGCCACGACATACCTCTTCTATCACCATACATTTTTCTCTGCACAACACCTGTCACTACACCACACCACTCCCTACAGATCACTATAAGCTTCGTCCCTACATTACACATCTCCCTACGAACTACACATCACACACTTCCCTATACACCACACCACATCCCATTTCTCCCTGCAACAAGCCACATCAACATCACTCTTTACTCCATGCATACCAGCACCCAACCCACACCACCATGCCTTCATCTCCTTCTCATGTCTTCACTACCACGACTGCACTGATAAACAAACTTCATGGACATAGTGATATAAACACACATGTCAAAATGCTTATGCAGAAAGTTGGACTAATAATGCTGTTTTGAGAAGATCCACTCATAAACATACAGATTCATATATACACAAGAAAACAAGCAAGCACACATGCATACGCACATGCACACCATCACACATAAATCACAGAGACTCAAGCACAAACGCTCATATACCATAGGCACTCACAATATCACATGCAAACACACACATGAAAGCACACACACACACACACACACACACACACACACACACACACACACACACACACACACACACACACACACACACACACCATCGCTCTGTTCGGAAACGGTCCTTGTGTTACAACATATATGTCACGATACAGCTTACGAAACATCAAAGCCCATTTCCGTGATGGAAAATTGAACTGCAGAATGAAATATCCCCCTTGTGCGTCAGTGTATGTATGTATGTTTGTTTGTATGTATGTGTATATATATATGAATATGCATATGTGTGTATGAATGTGTATGTGTGTTTTAATTACTATATGTGAGTACATACGTGTATTATTATTATATGTGGATGCAAAGGTATATAGATTAATTTTAGTATATAATTGTGTCTGGAAGTGTATATGTATGTCTGCGAATGTATGTGTTTGTGACAGTACTGTATGGCTATGAGTCACCTTCGTGATTTTAAGAAGGAATAAATTTAACGATAATTACTGCACTTTTAGAGTAACTTTACATACTCTCTGAGCTATTTTATACATTATAGAATTAGTTTTGTCTAATGATTTACATAGAAACGATGAGATACAAAGGATGATTCCAGTTAAACCCATCAAACCATACTAGTGTGTGTGTGTGTGTGTGTGTGTGTGTGTGTGTGTGTGTGTGTGTGCTCCCTCCCAAGCATATGTGTTTTCCTCATTCTCTTTAAAAAGTGTGTATGCTATATGTCGAAGTGACGGCCGATAGTTTTCAACCTTTCTCTATTCACTTCTAGTTTACTATCACATTTATTATTTTAATTCAGCATATTTCCTGTGGATATGAATGAATTAACTTGGCAATTTCTCTACATATTAAGTACATTTCCTTTAGGTTCCCTCTATTTTCTTTTATGTTTTCCTAACTTTTTCCTTCACGATACCTGTAATATCCTTTTTTTTTTTTTTTCGTTCACCTTCAGGTTTCATAATGTACTTTTTACTTTAACTTTTGAACCCACTTTTTATCGAAACTTTTATACTAATTTCCCATACCTCACTTCTATTTGTACTGCATTTCCCATCCGAGTGATGGGGAGTTGAAGGAGGCCTGTGAGCAAAGGAATGGGAAATATAAGCGAAATATGCCCTCTGGAATAATACTCTGCTCTCAAGACGCCCAGAAATATAATATAGGAGAGGGGTGAAAGGTGAGGCAAGGGAGATACGAAAAGAGAATAGGTCTTTCTGTTCTATCGTCGTCCCTATTACCCTCCATCCTGAATACAGGTAGGCCTACCCCTGATTAAATTTCTCCGGTAAAGATAAAGGTTGAGCCGATAACTGTAGTAGATTAAGGACCCTGTGTTCGTGTGTGATAATTGGAGGCTTCTGATTCTTCCTGACCATGCTACGAAACAAGCTCCTTCCATATAGGTGTGTTTCGTTCGTGGCAATATCTGAAGGACTCATTGATCTCCAATTTTCTGGCTACAACACTATTGGAATTTTCTTCACAGTGATTTAGTAGGCTATATTATTGTTGCTTCATAGGAGAACGTCTAATTCTAATGTAATCTACTTCTACCAGCTTCGCCACAAACAGACGGTGAACGTATGGGTGACCTCATACATAGCAACTATCCAGCATGTCAAAATGGACGACAAGGAATAACACGACAACAGAGGCTGGATTATTTACTAAGAACAGCGACACATTTACGAAGAACAGCGACACTCACGCACTTGAGGACGTGAAGACTTGCAAACTGATACCCAGCTGCAGAGAACCAGAGATCAGAGGTAAACTCCCGAATACTGCAGCTGTAAAGGTAAATTAAAGTGTACTGGTTATTGAACGTTCTTACTCGTCCCACTGAATCGGCACCAACTCATGATACAAAGGTATAATAAATCAAGGTCCAAATTGTTCGGGGATTAAT
Organism: Petrolisthes cinctipes; assembly: GCA_033782935.1. NCBI lineage: Eukaryota > Metazoa > Arthropoda > Malacostraca > Decapoda > Porcellanidae > Petrolisthes > Petrolisthes cinctipes. Next base: position 140,417 of record JAWQEG010003521.1, on the reverse strand, counting down.
TTCATCAGTTCTTAATCAAAGGACTGGATATGAACTACAAACCATCACTACAAGCATCACACTACACACATCCACCAACTTCACCTCTAGTTGTGTGTAGAGTTTGTGAAAGGCTTATTTACTGAGGATACATACCTTTAAGAGACCTGATTACCCACGTCATCTTTCTTGTAGTGGACAGTACAAGACGGTCATTATCTGTCCACACGCACTAACTTGGGTGATAGATTTTAATTGAAAATCAAATTGCTTTCATCCTTCTTTGCAGATATTTTTTATACCTACGTCGCTTTGTCACTCCTTAGATTGCTGTGTCACCTAACATGGCCGTTCTGCCTGCCAGCAAGCACAAGATTAAACCCCCTCTCATTTCCAGTTAAAAAGGATGGCAGTTCGTTGATAAGGCATCTAGTCTATCCATTAAGAGAATAAATGTACCTTCAAAGGAGTAGTAATCTACAGTCGAGTCCAATCTGGTATGAGGCATTTTTTTTCTTCTCACTCCCTTAGTACTCTCAACACACACTGTGATCACCAACAGATTTACTAGTGTTGACCAATGCCTTCAGTATCATTAGCTTTATGACTTAAGGGTGCAACTCTTACTGAAGAATGATTATGGGCATAGCGGAGGTTAGGTTATGGTGTCATCGAAATTGTTGTGGTCTGGTTCTTATCCTAATTAGGAATGATAAGATGCCTTTAATTTACAGCATTTTAAGTTATGCTAAAGGTACACTTAACTTAAAACTCATTTCGCCTCGTAGTTTCAAGTGTTTTTTGCTGAATCATCTACACACTCTGCGACACAACACGGACCAGTAAAGTACTGCAATCTAACCATCAATAGAACCTCATCAGTTGCCATGACGAAGAGAGAGAGAGAGAGAGAGAGAGAGAGAGAGAGAGAGAGAGAGAGAGAGAGAGAGAGAGAGAGAGAGAGAGAGAGAGAGAGAGAGAGAGAGAGAGAGAGAGACATTTGAAACATTTATTTATAGCTATCAGTTATACAAAATACAAAAAATATAAGTATAAGCATAGAAAACGTTTAACATGTACTATACTGTATAAAGCGATGCTTTTCAGGCAAAATTTAGTTTTTGCTGACAGTGAATAACTGAGCAGCATTAACAATAATTATAGTAATGATGATAATGTCAATGTTAATTAAGAGAGAGAGAGAGAGAGAGAGAGAGAGAGAGAGAGAGAGAGAGAGAGAGAGAGAGAGAGAGAGAGAGAGAAGGAAGTAGAAGAGATGTAGAAGCATATAACAAAAATTGGAGGTTAGGGAGCACATGTGTGTCCGATGAAGGAAATGGAAAAGATATGAAAGGCCAAAAGAAGACAGAAAGAAGGATTAGAGAAGTGAAGGAGAGATGGATGAGGAAATGAAAGAGTGAAAGCCAGATAAGGCTCTTCGGTGACTAATTAATAAGGGGGACCAAAAGAAGAAAACTCTTGGGTCACTAGAGAGAGAGAGAGAGAGAGAGAGAGAGGAGAGAGAGAGAGAGAGAGAGAGAGAGAGAATCATGACTTGACTCAGTGACAAATAGAAGGAAATGATAGAGGGATCAATTATTTACTTTATATAACTCTCTTTTTCTTTTTCTGTTTGTCATGGGTGGGAGTAAGAAATTAATGGCACAAGAGGGAGAAAGAGAGTGAGAGTGAATGAGAGACATAGAGAGCACAATAAAAGTAGGTTTAGAGGCAGTAAAGAAGGAGTAATAGGAGGAGGAGGAGTAGGAAAAACAGAGTACAGTAAAGAAGTAAGATATAGAAAATTTATAGAGGAAGAAAAGCAAGAGAAAGAGAAGAGGAAGAGAAGAGGTGGTAAAAAAAAAATTAAAAAAAAAATAAATAAAGGAAATGGAAAACAGGGCAGGATCGATGGATGAGAAAAAAAAAAAATAATGGTGGACGTAGGAAGAGTAATGGATGGAAGGTGTGCATGGATGAAGAAAAAGACGAAGGAAAAATAAATTAAAGAGAGTTCTGAAGAAGAAGAAGAGATATGGAGGAAAAGTCGGATATTAATTAATGTTTGTGTGCCTTCCTCCTCGACTTGTATCCCTTCTCTCTGTCTGTCTGTCGGATTCTTCTTCTGTTGTTGTTGTTTCTCCCAATCACACTGTCGTCTCTTTTTCTACTCTACTGCTTGTGGACCCATTCATTCTCGACATTTTTTTTTTTTATAATTTTTCTCTGATTAGTGTCTTTCCTTAGATGACCTCAGTGATTCTATTTTCATTAATTAAGATTTTTATTCTCCTTCTCATTTATCTTTATTCTCCTTCTTTATTCTCCTTTATTTTTATTCTCTATTCTCCTTCCCATATATCTTTGTTCTCCTTCTCATACTTTATTCTTCTTTATTTTTATTCTCTATTCTCCTTCTCATCTTTATTCCCCTTCTCATCCTTTATGCTCCTTTATTTTTATCCTCTATTCTCCTTCTCATCTTTATTTTTATCCTCTATTCTCCTTCTCATTTATCTTTATTCTCCTTCTCATCCTTTATTCTCCTTTATTTTTATCCTCTATTCTCCTTCTCATCTTTTTCATGGTCGCTATAGTTTTCTGTTATACATATTTTTTTTTTTTTATCTAAGTTATCGTGTGTCTGATTTTCTGCTCTATTCCTCATTCCAAGGTCTTCTTTTGCGTCAAATGTATTTTTCTAATTCCAAATTTAGTCGCCTCAATTGTATTATTTTATTCTTTCCTATTCATTTTTCAGTGCTCAGTTTCATTTTCTAACTCCCTTTAAATTCTTTTTCGCTCTCGCTCTCGCTCCCTGAAATACACAAATACGCACATATAACACAAACACTAGCATTCACATACATCACCCCTCACAAACACCTCCACAATCAAACACCTCCACTAACAAACACCAACAAACACCACCACTAACAAACAAAAGCATTCGCAAACAACAACATTCACAAACATCAACATTCAGAAACACTTCCACAATCAAACACCTCCACTAACAAACACCACTACTTACAATCACCAATAAACACCACCACTCCCATACACCAGCATTTACAAACAATAGCATATACAAACAACAACAACAACAACAACAACAACAACATTCACACACATTGATAACCCCTTCTTTCCACTCCACTTGCCAACAGTAGCAAATAATGATGTGCATGAGAAGGGGATACCGACCCCTTCGACTCACCTGGAAAATGGAATCTCATCTCTAGGCAGGAGAGAAAGATTGAATCGCTTCCCCACCCCAAACTCACCCCCACCCCCCCTCAATTCATTCCAATCCCAAGGTCTGATTTGGGCTACACCGAGCGAGGAAAAGATTGCATTTCATATAGAATTTCCCATAAGAATGAAGTCGATGAACGAAACTAATCAAAGCAAAGGGAAGCGAAGCAATTTAAACGAAATGAGATGAAATTAATTAAACTATATGAAAACAAAATGTAGCCTATAATTTTTTATCTAAAATATAATGCATTACGTATTTGTTTCTAAGGTTCTAAATGAATGTATGTATAGGACAGCATGTATAGTCTCTCGCAATTATCCTCCATCCCTCCCTCCCTCCCTCTCACTTTGTATTTCCTTCTCCCATCTTTACTTTCCCTATCTTCCTTTCTTCCGTATATCCTTCTCGTGTCCCCTCTTCTTCCCTCCTGTTCTTCGCCTCTCTGCCATTCCCTCCCTTCCCTTTTCTCCCTTGTCTCTTCTCCTCCTCCTCCTCCCGTATCGTTCCATTCTCTCCCGTTTCTCAGTCTTCCTTCCCTGACCTTTGCTTCTCCCTCTTAAAGTTACACCAACACAGAAGCCGGAAATGAAGTCTGTACCTCTCTCCTTCTCTGTCTTCCTTCCCTTCCCCCTCCTGTTGCTCGATCATAACTACAGGGACTAATTAATTGCACTATTGATCTTCTCTATTTAACCATAAGCATTTCAAGGGTTTTATATGATAATTCTACACAAACTTCCTTTTCTAATTAAATACAAATTAATGGAGAAATGTGGAAGGCAAGTAGCAATTATAAATATTCTAATATTATCAGTAATGAATTAATGTAGATTTATAATAATTGTAATAACAGAAATATGAACAAGACTAGTAATAATGCAGGCGTAAAAATATTATTAATACTAATATTATTATAAGTATCACGCCTATCAATAATAATAGTAGTAACGTAATAATAACAATAATATTTGTAAAAGTCAATAAGAGAAGTACTGTTAATGATAGCAGTGAATATCATTACAGTAATAATAATTCCATCATTCTGGTTGAGTTTCATGAAGATAAGATTGATGAGCAGCAAGTTGATCCTGCCAACACCCCGGCGTTTTAATTATGAATCCAGTTAATTAAATTAGGGATGCATACTCAGAGTCAGTGCTGTGTTGACCACTAAAGGGGCCTGCGATATAACATAGTATGGGCAAAGTGGAAGCTACTCATTCCTCTAACCTGAGCTACGAAACATCACCTATTTTGAGAATTACCCGTTTCATGATAAGACTTGGAGGACTCGGTAGCCTCCAATTTGCCGACGTCATCAAATATTCTTTACACACACACACACACACTCACTCTCACACACGCACACACACACGCTCTCTCTCTCTCTCACACACACACACACACACACACACACACACACACACACACACACACACACACACAGGGGGGATGTGCCTCATAGATAAAGCAGTAATGTGACTTAACTCTGGCTGACAATTATAAACCTTTGTTTGTAATCGATGGGCAAATATTATGAAAAAATCAATTCATCTTTTTCAGTTGTGGAAAACCTTTTTTTTTTTCTCAATTGGTTCTTTCATTCTATTAAGTGGATGAATGAACCGAACATACAAACATAAATACAAACAGACACATTTTAGTTTCATACATGCAGTTTGATCAAACAGATGCATTTTCAAGCACAGGAATAATGCACTATGAAAACCCGTGACACAAATTATTTAACACATTCCATAACGATGATGCTTCCTCTCTCTGATACATGCTCAGATCGCCAGCTTCAATGAACAGTTCCCCATTACCCCATCCTTTCATTCACAGTTCGCATCCTTTCATACACTGTCCCCCACCTCCCATTCTCTTATACACAGTCCCCATCTCCCATTCTCTTATACACAGTCCCCATCTCCCATTCTCTTATACACTGCACCCCATCTCCCATTCTTTTATACACTACCCCCCACCTCCCTTTCTCTTATACACAGCCCCCAACTCCCATTCTCTTATACACAGCCCCCAACTCCCATTCTCTTATACACTGCCCCCCATCTCCCATTCTCTTATACACTGTCCCCATCTCCATTCTCTTCCCCATTCCTCTCAAGTACAACAGTTCACTCCCTCCCTCCTTCATTTTTCTTCCTCATTTCTCTTCCTTCCTCATTTCTCTTCCTTCCTCATTTCTCTTCCTTCCTCATTCCTCTTCCTTCCTCATTATCTCTTCCTTCCTCATTTCTCTTCCTTCCTCATTTCTCTTCCTTCCTCATTCCTCTTCCTTCCTCATTATCTCTTCCTTCCTCATTCCTCTTCGTCTCATGAAATTATGTATTTTATCTCAAGGGTTTTCAGTGGCCCAAGTTACGAGAGAAAGAGTGCCGTCGAATTGAAAACTTATGATTCCTCCAAAGTATGTCACAAAACAACACTAGACTGAGAGTGGGTGTTTCGTGGTACATAGTTGGAGTAATCAATAGCCTCCCATATTGTGATAACAAAGCCCCCTTAACTTGGTTTGGACACGGAAGCTAATTAGCGATATGGCAGGCGGAGGCGGCGGTGGAGGCACTTTAGGTAAGGTCCTCTCAATGTCATTAGTGGGTTAAGAGGGCGTGTTGCTCCAGAAGGCGGCCTCATACACGCCCTGGAGAAAGTGAAGCAGCTTTATATCTCCCGGACCAACAGGCTGGAGGGGGAGGAGGAGGGGGAGGGGGAGGGGGGGTGGGGAGGACATTGTATCGTACAGTCAGAAACAAAGGTTGTGTCCGTGACCCAACACCAGAGACTGAACTTATCGCTTGGCTTATGGCAGAGTAACTTTGGCAACTTTTATCACCCATACGTGGCTATAGGGTAAGGTCAGTCTTCAGTTCCTTACAGACCCATAGCAAAGTGATGTTATGGTACTGAACATCTCACCATTAGCAAAGTGTTTGACCCGATACTTGATGAAAGGAGACACAACTTTTATTTAGACTGTCATCTTTATCGTGTTGGTGCATCTCATTTTCCTTCCCAACGCTAATGGGTAAAAGGTTTTTCATATCACTTGCTTCGTTGCTAACATTCCTAAATTTTACACACACTCTCCAAGTATATTATGACTGAATCGTAAAAATCTCTTTCTGGTTTAAGGGGACAGTACACTTTTGATATACTGGACTGACTTATTCTTCCAAAGTATGTCAGGAAACCGGACCAGATTCAGAAAAATAATGATGGCTTGTTGCTGCGAATAGTTTGGATGAATCGGTTACTCCAGATTTACCAACACTGTACTACCCTCTTAATTAATTAAGTGGATATACTGCAGTACTTGCATTGGTAAAACATCCTTTGGCCCTACACACACATTCTGATTCATATGGTGTACCCTCGTCTGTATTCCACCTCGTACTGGGTCCGTATGTATCGGGGCAAACAATCTATTATGCCACCACCAACAGTACCATACCTAATCGAATATTTATGTGATTCGAGGAGAGACAGTACTTTTCTTCTGGGTGGTTCATGCCGACTTAATTAAATCTTCTTAGATCAAATACATTTACTATAATAAGAGTGTAAGCACTAATTCGTGAGCAACATGAAAAAGATATAACAGTGCTGAAAAACAAAATAACAACAGACAAACCACAATAAAAATAAACTGAAATCCTCGCCTCATTTCCATGGCAACGGTTATGTAATTAAGGTCCGTCTCCCTGGCTGTAATGAAGTGGTGATTAATGACCCCTAATCACGCAGGTGGAGGAGGAAGAGTGGATGGGGTCTGGGGAGAGATGCAAAGGAGAAGGATGAATGGAAAGAGAGGCAAGAGAGAGAATTTTTAGTATTTTTCTTTCATATCTGTAAAGTTGAGAGATGGAGGGAAAGAAAAGAAGGGAGAGTGTTAAGGGAGGAAAATGGTGAGCTAGGAGTGAAGGGGAGGTGAGAGAGGTGAAAGAGGAGAGTGGTGAAGAGAGGAGAGTGGTGAAGAGAGGAGAGTGGTGTAGAGAGGAGAGGTGTGAGAAGAAAAACGCTGAGATAAAGAAGAGTAGTATGAGACTTGGTAGTATTGAAAGGAAAGGAAAGTAAAAGAAAGGGAACGGGGTGAGAGGAGGAGGAGGGAGAACAGGAGAGAGAGTGAGGAAATACTATCAAGGACAATGGGAAGTAAGAACACAAAGACAATAGTAAGACAGAAATATACGTCACTTATACAGAAAACAAAGAAAATACCCAAATTTATGTCACTTATAGCCTACATGTACACAAATACAGGTACACAAAAAAAATTCGTACACGTGCAGATGTGGAGTTGACATGAGTGAAACATATATACAAAAACACACACGAACAACTATATGTATAATGTATCCATATCTACATATATGCACTACCACACGTATAATTGCATGCTACTGTAACATATGTTTTTGACACACACACGGATTCATACTTCCTTACATACACACTTTGGTAGAAATTCATACTTACACCACATCACGCAATCAGATAAACACACACACACACACACACACAGGGTCGGAGTGGAAAGAATTGCATCTCGCGTCTGGCTGAGAGAATCAAAGGAAGAATAGTATGTGAAGAAAAAAAATAAACTCCTCCAGGACCTGAGAGCCTGAGGCAGGTTACGGAATTGTCACCGAATATGAAGCCGGAATGATGAGGAAAGAGAAGGAAGAGAGAGAGAGAGAAAGAGAGGTGAGGGGAAAGAGAAGGAAAGGAGGAGAGGAAAGTGGAGAGAGAGTATATAGTGATGAAGGGAGGGGAGAATGGGGGGGGGGGAATATGGTAGGAAAGCAGAGAGAGAGAGAGAGAGAGAGAGAGAGAGAGAGAGAGAGAGAGAGAGAGAGAGAGAGAGGTGAGGGGAAAGAGGGAAGGGAACGTAAGAGAGAAAAGGGGAGAGAGAAGTGATGAGGGGAGGGGAGAAGGGGTAGAAGATGGCAGGAATGGAGAAAGAGAAAGATACGAATAGAGACAAAGATAGGGAAGAAGAAAAATGAAGAGGGGAGGAGATAATGGGGGGGGGGAAGATGGCAGAAAGGGAAAGGAGAAGAGATGAAAGGAAAGAAGTGATGAGTGGAGAAGAATGGGGGAAAGATTGCAGGAAAGGAAAGGAGAGGAGAGGATTGACAACTGAAGATAAAATTATAAGGACAGGAGAAAAGGAAGGGAAGAGGAAAGTAAAGATAGAAGAGGAAAGTAAAGAGAAGAAATAAAGAGAGAAGAGGCAAGGAAAATAGAAAAAGAAGATGGGTTTTTTTTGAAGAGATAGATGGAAGCTTAACCGGAACAAAAGAAAAAGGAGGAAGTGGAAGAGAAGAGAGGGAGAAAGGAGTAAGATGACGAAGAGAAGGAGAACGAAAATTATGGAAGCAGAAAAGAAACGAAGATAAATGTCAAGGAATATATAAAAAATCAAGAGAACGTTGTGAACAGATAAAGCTTAGAGGAAGTAAAAAAGGGAAAGAAAACATGAAAAGAATGACAGAAAAGAAAAGAAAAAAGGATGAACTGACAAAAGAGAGAAACTATGACCAAAGAGGAATGAAAATATCGCAAGAAAATATTCATAGGGAATGCATCTCTAATGTAATATGGAAGAGGGAAGAAGGAAGGAGAGGAAGAGGTGAAAAGAGGAAGAGGAAAATGAGGAGATAGAGAAGGAAAAAGAAGTTCGATGAGGAGAAGAAAGAGGAGGAAGGAGGATGAGGAGAGGAAATAGGAGGAAGGTGGAGGAAGATAGGAAAGAGGAGGAAGGAGGAGGAAGATAGGAAAGAGGAGGAAGGAGGAGGTGGAGAGGAAAGAGGAGGAAGGAGGAGGAGGAGAGGAAAGAGGAGGAAGGAGGAAGGAAGAGGAAAATGAGGAGGTAGAGAAAGAAAAAGAAGTTCGATGAGGAGAAGAAAGAGGAGGAAGGAGGAGGAGAGGAAATAGGAGGAAGGAGGAGGAGGAGAGGAAAGAGGAGGAGGAAGGAGGAGGAAGATAGGAAATAGATGATGATGTAATGAAGGACGAAAGGCAATCAAAAGTGTAATACAAGACAGAAGATAAAAGGAAGAAAGGAAGAGGTGAAGGACAAAGGACAGACGTTAATAAGATGGGAGTTGGAGGAGGAGAAGGAAAAGAGGAAGTGTATGATGAAATGAAAGGACGAAGGAAAGGACAAGAGGAAGGACAAAAGAAGAGCATAAAGGCTGATAGTGAGAGGTATAAAAGAAAGGGCAACAGGAAGGAATGACAAAAACAGGAAGGAATGACAACAACAGGAAGGAATGACAACAACAGGAAGGAATGACAACAACAGGAAGGAAGGAAAACAACAGGAAGGAATGACAACAACAGGAAGGAATGACAACAACAGGAAAGAATAACAACAATAGGAAGGACAACAACAGGAAAGAATGACAACAACAGGAAGGAGTGACAACAGGAATGACAACAACAGGAAGGAATGACAACAACAGGAAGGAATGACAACAACAGGAAGGAAGGACAACAACAGGAAGGAAGGACAACAACAGGAAGGAAGGGCAATAACAGGAAGGAAGGACAACAACAGGATGGAAGGACAACAACAGGATGGAAGGACAACAACAGGAAGGAAGGACAACAAGAGGAAGGAATGACAACATGAATGACAACAACAGGAAGGAAGGACAACAACAGGAAGGAAGGACAATAACAGGAAGGAATGACAACAACAGGATGGAAGGACAACAACAGGATGGAAGGACAACAACAGGAAGGAAGGACAACAACAGGAAGGAATGACAACAAGAGGAAGGAATGACAACAACAGAAAGGAATGACAACAACAGAAAGGAATGACAACAACAGGAAGGAAGGACAACAACAGGAAAGAATGACAACAAGAGGAAGGAATGACAACAACAGGAAGGGCAAGAGGTTATACCACAGAAAATAAACCAGTGGAATGACATATTTATTGCAAATTGAGATATTTTCACTCTAAACTGGCCAATAAATACCCAAGTACTCCATTTGACCCAGTTGGCCAATAAATACCACAGATTGCAATTTTCACACCAAGCTTGGCAAGAGATGTATATATTATATTTTTTTATATATATATGCCAGTTAATAAGCATTTTTAACTTATAGTAGTTTATTTCTCCTTCAATAGATAATAAGGATGATATTATAATGTTGTGGAATGTTATGTTGGTATGTATTATAGTGAAGGTTTGTTGTTGGTAGTCATCATGTTTTGGTTAATTTATTGTTTATCCGTCTATTTACTGAGGGTTGACACACAGACGCATACCCCAGGTTTAAGGAATGCACTTGTTCTCTTTGTATTTCATTATTTTCATCCTTTTGTTTTGTTTTATATTTTTAATTCTTTTAGTTCCTTATTCTCCTTCCCATCATAAATATTTTCCTACCTCTCTTCCCTGTCCTTCCTCTTCCCCTCATCCTAAACAACTTTCTTCCTCCCTTTCTGTCTCCGTCTCTTTCTCTCTCTGCCTCTCTGTATGTCAATGTCTCTCCTTCCATATTCCATTTCTTCCATCTCTCTCTCCGTTTCCATCTCTCCTTCCTAACATCGCTCTCTTTTTCTCCTCTTGTCCTGCCTCCATCTTATTCCACCTTAGTCTGTCTCCGTCACTCACTTCTTCCTCTCTCTCTCTCTCTCTCTCCCTTTCCACCTCTCCTTCCTCTTTTTTTCTCCTCTCGTCCTGCCTCCCTCTTATCCCACTTTAGTCCCTCTCCGTCCCTTCCTGACCAGCCATCCGTGGTGCTACAACGGCCAGGATAACTGGATTAGGCCGGCCCTGGGCGGAATAAACAATGAACATCGATCACACTCCAAAAATATATATATGTATATGTATATACCCTTTACACACACACACACACACACACACACACACACACACACACACACACACACACACACATATATATATATATTTGCCGGCACTTTTATGCATAATAGTCGCATACACAGTCGTACTTATTAAACTCACATATATTTGAATCATAATGGTACGCTGATACATTCATTAGTGCAAATAAATAAAATTTACACACTGATATCAAGGTAGATAAACACACACGCATACACGTACACATACAGACATAATATATCAAGACGCACACACCATATGTAAATACATACACTGACTACCTACACGGCCCATATCAATACACTGTAAAGACAAGAGTGACCACAAAGTTCCAGCCATGACATGAAACACAGCCAGGATGGTCCTCCTCAACCTGTCTGTACCAGGCTGGTTCATATATCACTCCACCCATCACACTCAAATATGACTCTTACGTCACCTCACACGTAAAGGTCATTCTCCGAAAAGTGGCAAGAGTGAGGGTTAGCCTGGTCCTGCCCCGGTCACCTGGTGGCACCGATAAGGGTTACAACGCTATAAAGTTATAATGAGTTTTCCGCACCTATTTCATGCCCTGCATATATATATATATATATATATATATATATATATATATATATATATATATATATATATATATATATATATATATATATATATATATATATATATATATATATATATATATATAATCCGTTTCCTCATCCATAACGTAACGCTGCCCATATTATCAACTACTACATCATAACATCACCACATCCAGTGAGATACAAGGCGAGGAGGGATGTATCAAGTCCCTCCGTCCTCTTGCCCATCCAATTTTAAATCACCATGTAATCTCCCCAATCAGCCCTGGGACAGAAGGAGATTTAAAACACAAACTCCATGTCTCCAAAACAAGTTGACCCACTCTGAGCCTCCCTCCTCACGGCTTCCCCTCAGGCAACGTGATCGGGTGTGTTTTTATATATTGTCATATGATATACAGTGTACAGTATAAAGAGAGAGAGAGATAGGGGTAGAAAGATAGATAGGCCTACATAGATAGATTGTACAGCATAGTTAGGGGTGACGGGGAGAGACAACCAGACAGACATTCAGACAGATAGAGAGTAGATCCGAGGTTAGCCCAGATGAACATAATGAGCATCACTGCACCACTACCATCGATATATGGCTGGTTGGTGTCACAGTATTAGTGGTGGCAGGAAGAGGAGATGGAAGAAGTCATACCTAGTAACAAATCACGTCATGTAAGCATTTGGTGTTAAAGTTGTGTACTGAAGTTTCCGTAATTATATTTGTAATAAGTATTTAATTTCTGTATAGTTGCTGAAAATCATACAGGAATAAAAGCATCAAATACTCTCACCCTCGCTGGAGATGATCATTGCTTTAAACTGGTAACACTCAGAACGTAAAATACACAGAACGGACCACACTACAAAAAGAACAGCTTATACAGAACAGACAATACTCTACGATAGACAGCAACACAAGAGACAGATATATTCAAAGGACAGGTAACACAGACCGGACAAGTAACACGGAACAGACAACACTCTTTGACAGACAACAGCACATGAGACAGATACACTGAACGGACAGGTAACACAGAACAGACAACACTCTACGACAGACAACAACACAAGAGAAAGATACACTGAACGGACAGGTAACACAGGAGTGACCCAAAACACTAAGAGGACAATAACATTAACCATCATTTATGCAGCAGAGTCACAGGTAATCCCATCGGGCTCAGCCACTGATGACTGCCAGTTTAATGCAACAAAGGGGTCTCGCTTCTCCTCCCACTGATTAACATTTAAGCAAACGGTCATAATGACTGAACGACCCCCCTGGTGGTGGCTGCCGGAACTGGGGCGAATCCAGGGGAACTATTGCAATTATTTCACACATCTCGATACATTGACGCTCATTACCAGGAGTGTTGAAAGGCGGGGATGCATAAAACATGTCGAGAGTTTGGCCCATTTTTTTAATCCTTCTATATCTGGCTCTGCTGAAATGTTTCATCATCATTATCATCATCATTATCATTATAAGTGGAGCCAGCAGCTATAGTCTAATTAGTATAACGTAAAACAGAAAAGTCTCCCAATCTCCATTCCACTCTGCTTAATTCCAGAAGGCTCAAGTAAATCTTCTCATCTCAATATAATTTCCCATTGTCTCTGTGCCTGGTTGGCTTCTACTTCCGCCCTGGGCTGCCAGTTTGTAACTCTGTCAAACAACGCCATAGGCTTGTTCTAATTTCTTTCTGAAAACAGCAGACTAATGAACGCTTGATTGAAGGATTGTTAAGTCGAGCGTCAAACAGTATATGCTAATGTTTTCGTTTCCAGGCACTAGATAGCCTCATACTCGAAGCGATTTGCTTTATGTAATCTTATGAATAATCAGCAACTCACACGTACGACTGCTTCTACATGCATGAGGACCTTCACTGACTCTCATCGAAATTTATATACCAAACATTTTACAAAGTTCTGTTCAAAATTAGGAGAGATACATTGTAAACTTTTCAAAAGCAGCTCATACATAACACGTGTTCCAGGATGCAAAGTTCGTAGTCAGACAGTAGCAGATGTAATATATGGGTGTTGTACTGAAGCATTATTTCTGATAAACTCCCCAAACACCAACCAGAGCACACTTTGTTGATGGTAGAGCGTGTTACTGGACCCGATATGCCAAGAAGAACAACGTAGTGTCTTTTATGAATTACGATAGTTTCTCTTTTGACAGACTGTACAGCATTGAATGTCACCTATGTCAAGAGTTTATTGGGAACTATTCGTGTTGCAAGTATGCCTTAATAATACTGGAGACGACAAGTTTATCAGCCAGTACCTAACAGACCACAGTTACCTGACCTCTGCTTTGGAAGTGGCACTCTTTGAACATAATTATTTTCTCATTCGTCCACACACGTTGTCAAGGGACTGGATATCTATAAGATGACCAACTTGTCAAACTTCAAAATAAAATGAAGGTAGAATAACAACATTTATACAAAAGGAATCGAGAGTATATTTGAACTAAGAAATAGTATAGATATGGTAAAAAGAGGATGGACGAGGAGGATATGGAAGTGAATAAAGAAGAAAATGGTTACTAGGATATGAGTGAAAGGGCAGGGGAGTGTGGAGGAGGGGAGTGTGGAGGAGGGGAGTGTGGAGGAGGGGAGGGGAAGGGAAGGGAGTGTGGAGCAAGGAAGGGGAGGTTGGGATAAGGTACAGAGTTAAGGGGAATGTGGATTAGGGAGAGAAGAAAATGGGATTGAAGGGAAGGATGAAATAGGATAGAAAAGAACAGGGAGGAGAGAGAGAGAGAGAGAGAGTGTGTGTGTGTGTGTGTGTGTGTGTGTGTGTGTGTGTGTGTGTGTGTGTGTGTGTGTGTGTGTGTGTGTGTGTGTGTGTGTGTGTGAGAGAGAGAGAGAGAGAGAGGGGGGGGATGGAGGGAGGACGAGTGGCAGGTGGAATGTAAGGGGAAATGGTGTTATCCGTCCCTGACACCTCCATTCCCTCTCTCCTCCTCCATTCCCTCTCTCCTCCTCTCCCCCCTCCCCATTCCTTCTCTCCTCCTCTCCCACCTCCCCATTCCTTCTCTCCTCCTCTCCTCCTCCATTCCCTCTCTCTTTCCCTCATCTTCCTACATTCCCTCTCTCCACCTCCATTCCCTCTCTCCTTCCCTCATCCCCCTACATTCCCTCTCTCCTCCTCTCCCCCCTCCCCATTCCTTCTCTCCTCCTCTCCACCTCTATTCCCTCTCTCCTTCTCTCATTTCCTTCCATTCTCTCCCTCCTTCCCTCATCCCCCTACATTCCCTCTCTCCTCCTCTCCCACCTCCCCATTCCTTCTCTCCTCCTCTCCTCCTCCATTCCCTCTCTCCTCCTCCATTCCTTCTCTACTCCTATCCACCTCTATTCCCTCTCTCTTCCTCTCCCTCCTCCATTCCTTCTCTCCTCCTCTCCCCCCTCCCCATTCCTTCTCTCCTCCTCTCCTCCTCCATTCCCTCTCTCCTTCCCTCATCCCCCTACATTCCCATTCTCTCCTTCCATTCCCTCTCATCTTCCCCTCCATTTTAAACTATCATCACACTCCTTGTCTCCGCTAAAGTCTAACTCTCTTATTCCATCCCTTTATCCTCTTCCCTCGTGTTATCTGTCTGTCCCTTACTCCTTGCTCTATTTCTCATTTCCTCTTATCCCCTTCCCTTTGTCTTGCATTTCATAATCACATTTCCTACCACTCTCTAATCTATCTTCCCTTTCACCTGTTTTAATGTACACATATGTATTCTGTATTTACTTGTATTTCTGTCATTTCATTATTCTGTATATTTTTTTCCCTTTATCTAATATTTCATGATCCTCCTCCTCCTCCTCCTCTCTACGGTCTTGTTATTCTGTGTTTATTCATATTCAACTACCAACTGCATCTACTTTCTTTTTATGACTCTTTCCTATATATCTCAACTCTGCTTTGCTTTATTATGCCCATATAAACATGAGCTGCTTCACTACACCAATAATAAGTACAGTAGATGAGTGGAATGTGGATGAACGAGTCTGTGTTGATTGTGAGTGAAGGTCTCGCTCGCACACACACACACACACACACACACACACACACACACACACACACACAAGCACACGTAATTTGGCCACCTATACTTGTCCAGACTTGCCCATCCATCACCCGAGTGAGGAGGGGATGATGTGGCCAAAACGAAACGTGAGAAGATGGTTAAAGCTTATGGGCATCACTGAGTCCATCTTCCCCCCGTGACACTGAGGAGATGACCGACCCTGCTAATGGTCACCACACCTCACCAAGGGTACCGGTATCGTTACTAAGACACAACAGTACAACAGATGGCTTATTATATGATAGTGAATGTGTTGATGCCAAGATGGATGATATTAGGATGAAGATTGGATGATTGGGAATTATTGGGAAAAATAGATGGTATTAGGATGAAGACTGGATGATTGGGAAGGATGATGGATGGTATTAGGATGAAGACTGGATGATTGGGAAGGATGAACAAATATTGGGTTGGAATGGAGGGAAAAATAAGATAAAGATAGAAATAAGGATAGAGACAAGGATAAAAATAAAGATAGATTGGTAGAACATCGAGACACGGTTGAACTACAAGAAGATTACAGCATAATATTATGATGAAGGGGCTCGATGGGAAAATATCAAGATAGACACAGACAGATGAATTAAGATTAGCGTCAGACAAGGGGCCCCATCACAGGAATGAGACAATATCAAGATGGAATAACGAGGTACCAAGAGACAAAGCTGAGCCCATCATAACTTCAGAACATCCTGTATAAATAACCCTGATAATATATAACAACAAAAAGCTGAGCCCATCATAACTTCAGAACATCCTGTATAATATAACCCTAATAATATAATATAACTAACTCGCTTCTTTCTTCCTTGGTCTCTGCTTCCAAATTTTTTCCTCTTGATTATAAACCCGGATTACTAGTTCTTTAGTAGGATCCATTTATTTCCTCCCACATCCGGCCTTTACAGTGATTGGGATAGAATTAATCAGGCATTCCTATTCATTTGTACCATTAGTCTAACCGGATGGAATATAAACCAACGGAACTGTGCAATATCATTTTGGCCTCAAGTCCATCGAGTTTGGTTGGCAATCTAAAATACGAAACAAACTTTAGATACCTGATAATACTAACTTTTTCTTTTTTGTACCTCTCTGTTCTAAAACCAACGTTGCTTCTCCACCCTGGCATCCAAACCCACCACCTCGCACGATGTTTCCTCTCGTATTGCCTTGCTGTGAGCGGATGATTTCGATGGCTACTGATTCATCCATACTAACCAAAGAAACAGATCAATATGTCTCAGTACAAGAGTTGGCTATCCATTATTCAACATGGTTTGGAGAATTATGTAGTCTTCCAATTCATCATCAACAGACAACTCTTTTGTCATCCTCACTTGATACAAATAAACCGATACCGACTTGTATACTGAAGTACAATATATTTCTGTCAGTGATGTGTGTTGTTGTCCCTGCTTCACACACCCTGGCATCTTTAGCCTTCCCCTACGCAGTAAAAGCTTCCCCTTCCTCCTCGCTAATGTGTTCCTTCCTTCCGTACTCTTAGTATGGGGTCGACTCATCAGGGTTCGAACCTGGTGAGGGCAGAGGCGAACTGCCAACTGCTACTACCACTACTATTGCTGTTGCTTCTACTAAGTCAACGAATACGACTTCTATCAATGCAACCAAAAAACGCGTTCAAAAACCCTTAGTCTTAGGCAACAAACTCAGCGAACTAAAAACAAGACCTCTTGAGTAACAACAACAACAACAACAACATCTACTACTAGTACTGCTACCACCGCTACTACTACTACTATTACTATCACTGTGTCATGATGTCTCTATCACATCCACTTTGTTTCTTTTGTTTATTATATTTCTTGACTGAGAAAATAAACGAACACAAGCGAGGCCATTACCCCATCCACCCCACATCACTTCCTTCACACTCGTACCCAGTCCACCAAATGCAAGAGTGATAAGGATTTCCTCTCTGATGGTCTCTCTAATGGATGGATTATTGAGTTCTGAGGAGTACTGAAAACCACTGCAATCCCTTTTTCTCTTACCGGTTGTTTATGCTCCAGTATTTATTCATCTCTATACTAATGCACCTTTTCTGCCTTCTGAGAGGAAGAAAAATGGGCAGTCCCTTATCCTCACGTGGTTTTCGGGGACTACAACTCCCATAATCCTTCCCACAGTGGGCTGGGAAAAGATGGGGAGTCTAGGGTATAGGTGCGTTGGTAATCAGTATATTATCAGTACAGTAAGGGACGCAAAAGTGTTGGTGGATGTCGACATTCTATGCTGTGCTTTTATATCACTTTCTTTATTTTGCTATTATACTGCGAACCGATTGTCATCATCACGTTTGCTATTTATATTTGTTTAATATTTATTCTCCGTTAACAGTATCTCTCATCTAGCACTGCAACATCACATCTCAAATCACAATTCTTCCCAAATCTCTCTCTCAAAGCCACCCACATCCCTCGCCCTCATCTGTCTCCTTACTCTCCCTCTCTCCCTGAAGTGGTCTAGTTTATTACCTTCCACTTTCAGCCTATATATCTTTATGTATTTCCTCTTTCTTAGGCCATTTTCCTATTGTATATCACAATTATTATTATATTCTTATACATAACCCTTTATATTTCTCTTATCTTTTCCACCCTTTCAGTACCATACATCCATTTCACTTTTTTCCCGATTTAATCAATATTTCTTCCAGAAATTTTTCAAACATCCCAGTTCTCCACTCACTTTATTATTTAATCCACATTCAGCCCTTCACATGTTTCATCACTTTAACTCTCCTTCCCGTCCTCCTCGGTTTTCTATTCATTTCCATTTCTCGTTAAGATCATAACTTCCCCCTTCGTCACCCCAAAACATGCTGTTCCTCAATGAGTTTGTTTATCCTGGCTTTGGTCCCATGTTGTCCCACCAAGCACGACACCTGTCAGACGTCAACAAAGTGTGTCGTGCGTCTAACAGCTTGGTAGACTGTAGTGTGTCTCCTCTACCCGAGAACCCACCTGGCTGTCTGTCCTCTCCTCTCGTAACAGATATATAGTTACACGAGGGACTGTGAGAGAGAGAGAAAAAACAACAACTGGCAGACAGACTGATAGTGGGGAAGTGGGATGCAAGAATAAGTAAAGAAGAAAACAGTGAAGTAGAGAGTGACGGATGATGGTTGGAGATAAGAATTGTTTAAGTAAATGGCAGAAATGAAGAGGTGAGTTTGGCTGAAAAGTGGTGAAGACATAAGAGATGGAGTGAGAAGTAATGGAAGAAAATGCGACCTCTTAAGATGTAAGATATGGTAGCAGAAGACGAAATAAAATCAAGATAAGTTAATAACATGGAAAATGCAAAATAAATTATGTCAAGAAGGAATTATTACATATAAAGGAAACATATTCTCCCAGCTCGGAAAGCGAAGATCAAATAAAAAACAAATAAAGCAAGAATAGATTAACCAGAGAAGTTAAGAACAATTATCTTTCATCCACGACACTACGACACAGCCAGAGTTCACAACCGGGAAGAAGACGTGAAAACACTTCTGTCCTATCCTAGAATTACCAACTTGACACTGTTAAGGGGGTTTGGGGGGGGGGGGTTTGGGAGGTGCGGAAATAGGGGGACAGGCTTGGGGTGGGTAGAAAGCCTGTCCCCTATTCCCGCACCCCCCTAACCCCCCCTTAAGCCTGTCCCGCTACACCCGCATCCCCTAAAAAAAACCCAAGCCTGTCCCCTACTCCCGCACCCCCCTAAACACCCCCCAAGCCTGTCCCCCTATTCCCGCACCCCCTTAAATTATTCCTTCTGAGTTTACTTAAAATATTACGAATGAAATATAAAGAAGAGAATTACTACTTCCTTGGGATCATTGTTAAAAGAGAAGGTTAACAGAACTGAGTGTACCGCGTGGGAAAACAACCGAATGTACAGTACTATAACTATTATATAACACCATTGATGAAATACTAATAATACGATAACATGAATGAAAAGTACTGTAGTAAACACATGTATACCCGAAAGGAATAAACTTAATTTAATATACAAAATAGAACTCATATCTGCCATTGCCCTAAAAACAGGATAATGCAAGAGTGTGTGTGTGAAGGGAAAAGTATAAATAGTAGGACACGAAAATGAGACCAGAATAGAATGTCATTTTCGTGTTTGTTTTCACCTTGAGACGTCGGGTTGTGATACTGTTGTGGCAGGTGGTGGTGGAGGGGGGGGGTGTAGGGGAAGCTGGTGGAGGTGGGGGTGGTGTAGGGGAAGCTGGTGGAAGGAAAAGAAGGGGGGAGGTGGAGGTAGAAAGGTACAGCTAGAGGGGGCGGGGGGCATGTGGAAGGGGAGGCGGGGGGCATGTGGAAGAGGGGGAGGGGGAGGCGGGTGGCATGTGGAAGAGGGGGAGGCGGGGGGCATGTGGAAGAGGGGGAGGCGGGTGGCATGTGGAAAGAGGGGGAGGGGGGGGGGGCATATGAAAGACGGGGAGGGGGTATGTGGAACAGGGAGAGGCGGACTAGGGGTGACAGATTGATGAGGTGGAAAAGGGTGGCATGAGGTGGATGAGTAGATGTGGCATATGGAAAAGGTGGAGGGATGGCAAATAGATACAAGCATAAGGTTAAGGAAGAGAAGGGATGGAAGAAATATGAATGGAAATGACAAGTGGGTGAATGTGGGTGAGGATGCCAGGATAACAGTTAGTCAGTCAGAACCTCAGTCATTTTAGTTAAGGGACCCTGTGATGTAGTAAGAAAAATGGAGGTAAATGAGTCCTTCAAATATTGCCACGGAACACCACCTATATAGTAGAAACTTGTTTCGTGGCATAGTCAGGAGGAATCAGAAGCTTCCAACTCTCATACATGATCACAGGGTTCATATTAATGAGATAAACACATACTAATCTCTGTTGAACATAAGCAAAGGTCATTCGTAAAAGAATTAACATACCTAAATGATATTCGTACATGTGGAAGATTGGAGATTCTGCGACCTTTACCTCCCCTACAGCAATACCCGACTAGGATTGATCTAAAGAATGTAATACGTAAAGCATCGATTTATCCAAACTACCTCAGTATACGAGGAGGTAATCTATTTCATGGCACGAATTTGAGGAATCAATAAATAGGTTTCCAGATGGACGACAACACAACAGAGAGAGTGACGGCAGTGAGCAATACAAGGGGAGGAATGTAGGAAGGAGAGACAACTGACTGACTGACAAGAGTGTGAGAGAAGGAGTGGCAAGGGAAAGCAGGGAAAGTAATGGCTGAGGCAGATAGGAAGGGATTGGTTAAGGCAAGCTAGGAGGGCATGGTATGAGGTAGGTACTTATAGGGAAGGGTGAGGAAGGCACGGAAAGGGAGGGATGAGATAAGTAAGGGTGAGGAAGGCACGGAAAGGGAGGGGTGAGATAAGTAAGGGTGAGGAAGGCACGGTAAGGGAGGGGGGAGATAAATAAGGGTGAGACAGGCTGGACGGACGGAGGGGTGACATAGAAGAGGGAGAGAAAAGGGAGAGAAACATAGGCAAGAAGGCAGACATGGGAGGTAGGGAAGCAGACAGAGTGCGAGACGGGTTGGGTGGACGGGAGAGACTGGCAGGCGGGAAGGAAGGCAGGTAGGAAGGCAGATACACAGAGAGTGAGACAGGCTGGAGGAGGGAAAAGGGAAAAGTGAGACAGGTTAGGAGGAGAGAAAAGCGAGGCAGACAGGCAGACAGAGAGTGAGACAGACAGGAAGGAGGGAAAAGGGAAAAGTGAGACAGGTAGAGAGTGAGACAGGTTAGGAGCAGAGAAAAGCGAGGTAGACAGAGAGTGAGACAGGGGGTGGGGGGGAGGACAGAGAGTGAGACAGGGGGTGGGGGGGAGGACAGAGAGTGAGACAGGGGGTGGGGGGGAGGACAGAGAGTGAGGCAGGGGGTGGGGGGGAGGACAGAGAGTGAGACAGGGTGTGGGGGGGAGGACAGAGAGTGAGACAGGGGGTGGGGGGGAGGACAAAGAGGTGAGTGAGGTAGGTGCGTGACAGGGGACATGTGGGTCACGGGTAGGAGAGAGAGGCAACTTCTGAAATCGCTTTGGCTCTGTTGTTGAACGTTCCGGAAATAGATGGAGCCGTTTTTCATGGTCCCCTTTTCCGTCATTTATATATTGCTACAACGAAACAAAATGTAAAATGAAAAAAAAAAAAAAAACGCATGATTGAGGGAATTAAAGCAGAAAAAGCGATGGTTATTTCCGATGCAAAAGAAAACAATGGAATGAAATATCAAAAGAATGCACCATTTGTCGCTATGAATGGGAAAGTTAACTGTGGATAAAATAGTGTCATAGTCGCTTAATTAAAACCTTGCAATCTACGCCAATAAAATGCGAAATAAGGTCAATATTATTATTATGATCATTATTATTATTATTATTCAACAAAACGCAATCACATTTCAGGACCTCATTAGCGTTATTCATGAGGTCACAAAAGCTAGTGTTTTATCATTTTACACAATAATAATAACAACAAATGCGATTACAATTGCTTTCCACGTGAATATATAACAAAACTGAGAACAAAAGAATCATAATTAGAGTATTTTAATATTATTATATGCTGTACATCATAGAAGGAGGGAGGGAGTGTTGGGGTAAGGTAGAGAGGGAGGAAGAGAGGATGTAGTAGTGTTGGGAGGAGGGAGGGTGACGCGTTGGGGGGAGGGAGGAAGGGAGGATGTAGCGTTGGAGGAAGGGAGGATGTAGTAGTGTTGGGAGGAGGGAGGGTGTAACGTTGGGAGGACAGAGAGAGGGAGTGTGTAGCGTTGGGTAGAGGGAGGAAGGGAGTGTGTAGCGTTGGGTAGAGGGAGGAAGGGAGGGTGTAGCGTTGGGAGGACAGAGAGAGGGAGGGTGTAGCGTTGGGAGGACAGAGAGAGGGAGGGTGTAGCGTTGGGAGGACAGAGAGAGGGAGGGTGTAGCGTTGGGGTGAGGTGGGGAAGGAGCGGGTCGTGTGTTATGAGAGGGAGGGAGGGAGTCGTGTGTTATGAGAGGGAGGGATGGAGTCGTGTGTTATGAGAGGGAGGGAGGGAGTCGTGTGTTATGAGAGGGAGGGAGGGGGTCGTGTGTTATGAGAGGGAGTGAGGGGGTCGTGTGTTATGAGAGGGAGGGAGGGGGTCGTGTGTTATGAGAGGAAAGGAGGGAGTGAGTGCTGTGGTAAGGCAGGGTGTGGTGTGGTGTGAGAGGGAGTAGTGTGGTGTGGTGTGAGAGGGAGTAGTGTGGTGTGAGAGAGTAGTAGTAGTGTGGCATGATATGAGACGGAGATAATGTTATAGTGAGGTATAGTAATGTAAACCTTTCAACATTCCCTCATTACAGCGGCTCGACAACATAATATTCTGCAATTTTGGAGATTACACGCTTTTCACCAAAACATAACGTGATTCTTAACCATGAGTAATTCGAATGATTTGCAGTATTACAGTATTATTTGGGTTAGTTTTGGAATACCACGTTAGACGGTAACTGGTGTAGATGAGTTATTGATAAAAGTAGTCAGTAAGATTGTCCTTCTGTTAACGAAATTATCTGATGGTAGTCTGAGAAGAGTGTAGAGCTGTTTGTTATTGATGTGTTAATTAAGGATTATTATAATTAGTTATCACAGCAAATGTAACTAAAATGTCGTGCATTATAATTAATAATTTCTCTAAAAAGGTACAATGTTGCATATCACAGTAATTGCGCCACGATTTTGTTTGTGGACATTTCAGGGGACAATTAAGGAAAATCTTATAAAACAATTAATATACCTATTGTATATTTAATAAAAAGAGATTATTGCGAAGCTTAACTATTCTTCATTTTTCGTCTTACAGATCACATTTCACTCCCTAGCGAATAAAGCGTTGGTACACATATAAAATTAATATCTTTAACCTTCAAACATCAACTTTCTAAAAATATTTTCGGTTTCCTCTGGCAACCAACAACCAGACGACGATTTTTCATTTCGGAGTCAAGCATTACTGACTGACAAAGGTTTAAAGATCATTCAATCCACTTATAAACATCAACATACTTATTACAAAAATACTTGGACTATTATTAGAATATTTATATGGCATAATGAACAACCTCTCTCTCTCTCTCTCTCTCTCTCTCTCTCTCTCTCTCTCTCTCTCTCTCACACACACATACACACAATAGAGATAAGAGCGCCACAAAAACAGGAGATACGATGGGACAACAAGTGCGCCACAAAACACGTCTCCTAAATCCCGCTGTGCGTGGAGCCCCTGGCGGTGGTGCGAGACATTACAGCCGTGGTGTGGAAAATTCTAACTCTAGTAGGAATGGCGGCCACTGACCTTTCCTCCTCCTCCTCCTCCTCTCTTATTTTCTCTTACCAGGATACAACGTCCCTCATGACCCTTCCTTCCTTCCTTCCTTCCTTTATCTTTCTTTTTCCATATCTCCCACGAGCGCACTTTCCATCTCTTTCCTCTCCTCCACCTTCCCCTCCTCCTCCTCTGTTCATTACACTTTTTATCTCTTTCCTCTCCTCTACCTTCACCTTCTCCTCCTCCTCTGTTCATTACACTTTCCATCTGTTTCCTCTCCTCCTCCACCTTCTCCTCTGTTCATTACACTTTCTTTCATACCAGCAGACTATAGTTAACACAGTATAATCAAACAGCTTGGCAAGAACTAAAATAATCGAGGTGTGTTGCTAATGTAAAGTCTTCTGTTCTCCTTTGTGTTGCTCATCATGACCATCATCACATCACCAATACCATTATCATTCCACCAACACATACACCTGCCATCTATAAACAAATCAAAGAGAGGAATTTCGTGATTGTCAACGTTCGCTACTGCATTCTTTCCTACTCTTATACCTTTAACACCGTATATTATATCCTTCATTCCTTCATTCCTTCTTTCCTCCTCCTCCTCCTCCTCCTCTTTCTCAGGCACTTAGGTCTTGACACTTTGTCTGTTCTCTGTCCCACCACCTACTCTCACTCTTTCCCTCACCTCTCTTACATTACCGCCTGCATTTTACTCCACTGTGTTCTTGTTGAATAAGTGTCCGTCTTCTTTTCGAAACTATGAGGTCCTTGCCATTATCCCCCTGATATTTCATCTCATTTAAAGAATCTTTTCTTAATGTTCCTTGAATTTAAATCTACTTCTTATTGATGTATGGAATATCTTCCTCTATTTCTTCCTCTTTTTCCTTGTCCTTTAACCTCTTGTCTTTTCCGTATAATATTTTTTTCCTTCTTATTAATATATTAGTCTCAGTTTTGTTTTCTTTACCTTACAATTCCTATAACTTACTTTCATTCATCTTCTTCTTTCTTCTTCTTCACTCATCTTCCACTCCTTCTCTCTTCTTCCTTGTTATTTCTGCCTGCCTCTTGAATACTGCCTTCTCACCTTTCTACCCAGTATCCTCGTTCTCATCTTTTATATCCTTCTTCTTATATTACTCATACGTTCCTTCTCCTTTCCCTTCCTCATATCCTATACCTTCAATTCACATCTATGGTGATCTGCTTTCTGTTGTCTTTCTTCCCTATAGTTTAGTTTATCTATGTCCATTATTATCTTCTTTATCTATTCCTTCCTTTTCTCTCCCCCTCTACCCCCACCTATCCTCCTATTCATCTCATTTCACTTCGTCTTCTTTCACATCACCTTCCTCTTCACCTCCTCTCACTTCATCTCCCTCCTCTTCGTCGTTCTCCTGTTCCCTTTCTCTCCAACGAACCTCTCAACTTAACCTCTAACTCCCTCCTTCCCTCCCGGCTCATCCAATTATCTCTATCATCCCTTCCTGCTGTCTCGCTTTTCTTTGACCTTTTCTCTCTCCCTCCTTCCTTCCTTCTTTCCTTCCTTCCTTGTTCACTCACATACATTACTTCATCTCTTCTTCTTCTTCTTGCTTCCCTCTTTATTCGGATTCCTCGCCTTGTTCTTTTAAGGGGATAGTATACTTTTGATAGACTGGAGTGCCTTGATTCCTCCAAAGTATGCCAGGAAACAGACTCACATGAAAAAAAAAATTAATGGTATCCTGTTGCCTGGAATAGTTTAACTTTAGAGGAATCATTTGCTCCAGATTTACCACCCAATACAATGTGTTATATATCCCCTTAAAATACCACCACCTATATATACAGCCAGAAACAAAAGTCCGTGTCCACATTAACAGTATAAGAACTCGACAGAAAATTACACGCCTCGTTGCTGGTGCGAACGTTCTCAGCTTTTCCTCACTTAGTATTACGATGAAAGAGCATTACAATAATTCTTTGCCATTGGTATAATTATAGAGTTACAATCATACTATAGCTATGTTATGGCCGGGAAGTGTAGGATATAATTATATACATGTACTGTACACTCTCGCATTCCAAAATTTGTATCCAGGTCTTGTTGCAGTTTCGAATAATTTGACATACCAGTGAACCAATTACAACGCTTATCCTGTTTCATATTAGACTGAGCTCGCTAAATACTTGATCAGGCTATTCGAAGCATGAAGGCCTGGATACATATTCCACCCCATTTCAAGCAATAATACAACTGACTGCAAGTGGCAAATGGACGCATTTTTCTGATTGTGTTCTCAATACTTTCCCTTCTCTTTTCTTCCTATTCCTCTATATATGGAGTCGTCTTAATTTTTTTTCTCTTATCCATTCCGTCTACATTCCTTTCCTTTCCTGTTCCTTCATCCGCCTGTTCCATTAGGCCCCCTTCACGGCCATGGTCGCGCGACTGAGGTCGCGTCGTGTGATGGGGGCCTTACCTCTTCCGTCTTCTCTGCCTCTCCTACATACATTCCTTCTCTTTCATCGCCTCTCTTGTTTTTTTCCTGACCATCTTTCGATCCACCTCGTGCCTTCAATTATACCCACTCATTATACTTCAGTTATACTCACTCATTATCATCACCACCATTCATATCTTCCTTTGATTATACTTTTGCCTCATACATCATTCATTTTTTTATTATGATTTTGACTCTGTTCTCCCTACCTTCTCTCCGTTTCACTCAAATTTCCCTTTATCCCATCATTTCACTCCCCTCCAGTTTCTCCTCTTCTCACACACGTACACAGACAGACAGACAGACAAACAGACACACTCGTACGACATACATAAGTGATATTAAACATTTTACCATCTTAAATGAATTTCCATATTTGCCTCCTATTCCTCTTCTTATCTCTTTCTTCTCTTCCACCTCTTTTTTCTCTCCTGAGATCCTAAAGGGGAAATTCTTTTGTTGGTGAATTGGAAGGTCTCCGATTCCTCCAAACTTTGCTATGAAACAGATCACCTATTAGTAACAGTAAGGTCGTCTGTTTCCTGGCATAGTCTGAAGGAATCAGTAGTCTTTCAATTTACCAACAAGAGAATCTCCCCTTAAGTCCCACGCTCTATACTCCTTCTCTCTATCCAACCATTTTTTCTTATTATTCTATCTGCTTCTTCCTTCATTCCATTTCATTCCAATATATTTCATCCCATTGATCTCCACTAATCAATTTCTTACAGCGGATTCGTTTCCTCCCCATCAATATACAAGCTTCCCTCCCCTATCACAATCTCTGTCATCATCTTCAATCCTCCCTCCCGCCCCCTTCCTTCCCTACTCCAATCGATGTCCCAACTCAATCCAATGCTCTCCACTCTACCCATCTACAATACCTCCCATTTTATGCCAGTCCCCCCACCCGATCCAATATCAGTCCTCACTCCCCCCCCCCCCACCAAGCCCCTACACACATACACACACACACCACCCATTACTATATCTCCATCACTACCATCATAATTTGAAAGTGCAGGAAACTCGCACTTGTAAGGGTCGTAGACAAGAACATTTATTGTGTTGACGATGGTGTGGTACCAACCTATACGATGATTCCATAGACATACTACAGAGCCATCGTACTGCCATCGTATACACCACCAATGTTCTTGCCGTCCACCCTAAGACACAATGTTTGAGTCACCCCATTGGTTGGCAATGAAAATATTAGAGGGCGTTCAGTTTGTTCTGACTCTAGTGATAGAAAACCAAATGAAAGAGAGGTAACTCAAAATAAATAATGCTGAGATATTTGGCATTTTAGCAATATGCAAAATATAAAGAAAATACAAAGACGCCAATGTTGAAAACGAAGGCAATAGTATCCTTCCTAGATATAAAGCAAGTATAGATTACAGTAGTTAGAATTATCATAATACTATTGTTTAGCTACTGTCATGACACTCCTTCGCAAGAAAGCTTCTGTATCGTAATTACCAAACAGCAAATGCGAACGCCCAAAGACCAAGGTATTGACGCCTCGACAAACACACTGTAAACTATGAACCTGTGACGTGTGAAACTAAAGCATTCAGTACAGTTCACACCTTACAGGGGACTTTAAGGGACCCTGTGATATAGCCAGAAATTGGAGATATATGTGTCCTTCAAATATTGACATGAAATACCAACTATATATGGAAGGAGCTTGTTTCGTGGCATAGTCAGGAGGAATCAGAAGCCTCCAATTTTCATACACGCTCACAGGGTCCTTAAGTGCTTCTGTTTCACACGTCACGGATTCAAGGTTCACAGTGAAGTTGGCGAGGATTCAATACCTTAGTCTGTGGGTGTATAACCAATCATAATAGAAACCGACACCCCCCTACCCCCTCAATGTAATGCTGCAGTATCTCGTGGTAGTCCAGTGTGCCTAACGTTGAGGGCCCGTGGGGAGAGTTAGGGGGTCACAGAGTGGGTGTAGGAGATGGTTGGAAGCGGATGACCACCTCAGTCTGCAGGTCTAACAATGCAGGACTTATTGATCATACAGTATCATGTTTCTTTTCATACAAAACTCAATCATAACACATGAAGTAAATATTATTAGATATATATGTAACTATATTTATTTCCAGTATATGATATACGTAATACATGAAATTATACATGATATGAACAGTAAGTCATTAAATATATATAGATGAAGGTGGTCACCCCTCCTCCTTTCTGATCCCCTAACTCTTCCACCAACGTCATCCGTTTCTTATACGAGTGACTGCAGCTGATGATTGACTGTTGTAGTTTGCAGACTGAGGAAAGAAACTACAGACTTAACCGATATAAACAAAGACCATTAAACTGTATCACATGCACACCACCTCTTCCGTACACATGACCTATACAACAAACCCTAAGCAACCATTGGTCAGGATTTTCAGCTTATATCATCCCTTACTGGTAGAAAACTGCAGAGGATTACAGCGGATTACACATTCATTATATTATAAATGATAATGATCTAATGCCATTCATATAATATGATTAATGCGTTCATATGCACGTGTGCGGCTTTCGCGCGAGTGTGAGTGTGTGTGTGTGTGGGACAGGATATCCCGGCCCACCACTCGATCATCACTCACACCCATAAACCCAACACTGAGCCTCTCCTCCACCAACTATAAATTTCAAAAGCAATGCATCACCACTGTGCTGTCGGCCGAATGGCCTCTTCGAGAGCCACGACAACAAAAGGAGGGCCTGTAAATTGGTGCCAGAAGGCATTCGACACAAATAGTTAACATACAGGACGATTTTGTCACACAATAATCTGAAACTTCATCAGTTCTTTTGTACTGTCAGTCTATCATCATCGATCCACCATCATCATATATTATCATTTCATCATTACCATTATCCAACATCACCATCATCATTTATCAATGCTAGTCCATCTACATTAGCATTCGTCATTATGCAAAATTGAGATAAACCTGTAAACACTACTAATAATAGCCTAATACTGAAAAATTAATATCCGCTAAATACCGTACTTAGTCTGCCTAAAGTTAATGTGATGATTACAGCACACATCATTGTCCTTCATCCTTCTACTGTATATAATCTATGAACCCGCAGGTGAAAGTTAACTGGGTACAAATGAGGCGAGCAGGCGTGAAAACTGTCCTATTTTGAGAAGTGACTGACACTCACTACACGGTAAGGCTGAAAGCTCTGAACAGGGTACAATGCTCTCTAAGGTAGCCATGTGCCGCAATTACCAATTACTCACCATGATTAACTCATAAGACAGTAATTACTCTCCTACAATCTCTGATTATCTTGGACTCATTCACTTTAATCAACATCTTCCCTTCACTCACTATCTTGGCTTGACTTCCCATACAACGAGTAGTATTGATCAACAAGCCTCTCTATCCTTCCTCCAATAGTCATCCTTATAATTATACCGTAATCATTTCAATAAACTTAAATTTCTACGATATAATACCATATATACACTTACTTTATCACCAGGTGAAGGAGACAACCATTGATGAACGAAGATTAACGCGATATTTCCCGATAAACGAAACACTCACAAGGTCAAGTAACACGTCATGGCAGAATAGTGACGGCTTGTAGAACGAGATGGAGTGAAAAGGAGGGGGTGGGGTTCAGGGTGGGAAGGAAGGAAGAGAGAAGAGAGAGGGGTAAATGGGGATGGGAGGTGGAAGAGAAAGGAGGGGGGGGAGAAGTGCCGTGAACCTGCTGGGATGCATATTCGATGCACCATTTTCACAAACAGGCTAAAAACATTGCTTAAAATCATGATAGTACTACTGATGTGGACTTAACTTGAAACTGAACATAAATGTAACTTACCAGTAAGTACAGTGTAGTACTTTATAAAAATCAAGAATGTTCCAGAATGACAACATAGAACATGACTTCAGAGATGAAGGTGAGGGTTGGTGTTTGTATAGGAGGAAGGATGGTCCTCTCGAAGCACTGGTTCATCTCATGCTTCGTCTCATCTATCGTTTTTTCAAAGTGTGACGAACAGACTAACATCCTCTCTCGAACACCACCTAGACATTTGGAACAGTTTTACCAGAACCAGAACAAATAAGCCATGAATTAAACGGTATTTTGCGTGGGAGGTGTTAACTTTAATGAGTGACTTTACCACAAGGGATGGGTGGATAGAGGTTGCCCTAACTTCGATAATTATAATGGAATAGGCCAGGAACCTGACAGTTTTAGTACATCAATAACAAACTTCTTTACAAATTCATTCATCGCTTCTCCAAACTTAACAATAATATTTGGTGTTGAATTATTTACGAGGAAGCGTTACATCACACTTTATGGGAAATTAATGGCTAAGAGTGTGAAATATTGGAGTGTGTGTGTGTGTGTGTGTGTGTGTGTCCATATATCATCATGGTCCTTCTGGCAACGCTCAATATATCTCTCTGTCACCTCCTCCTTATCTCCTCGTTTCATCCATCTATATCCCTATGTTTACCTAACGTGCACCGCCTTATCCCTTTCTTTCACCTCCTTATATCCATCCCTTTATCCTTCCTCCATCGCCTCCAGTGCATCCATCGCTTTATTCCATCTCCCAACCACAACATTAATATTTCAGTCTTTTTATCATTACCAAACACTATAGAAATCTACAGTTCTCAAATTTAACAACCAATATAATAAATGGGGTAATCTTATAGCAAACAATGTAATCATGGGGGTTTAAATCTCTTGTGATGAGATTGGGTGGAGATTTATTTCTACTAACTATATTACACCCGGATACAGATTACTTCAGCATTAGAGTTAAGTAAATCTCGTTAAACACAATACTGAACTACCATCCAATCAAAGCCATTTATGCATAAATATTATTAATTCATATGATTTTGTCTGCAGCTCTTAATTAACTCTTTTGCTGTCAATTAAAAAAGTGGTCTCTCTCTCTCTCTCTCTCTCTCTCTCTCTCTCTCTCTCTCTCTCTCTCTCTCTCTCTCTCTCTCTGCTACAACGTACATACCATGGTCGTCACACAGTAGACATTGAAGCATATAATGAGGCGAAAGACTGAGAGAAGAGAGGCTGAAGAAAGAAGAGAAAGACGCGAAGAGGTGTCTGAGAAAGAGGAAGAGGAGGGGGAGAAGGAAAGGGAAATGGTAGAAGGAGAGAAAAGGTGAAAGCAATAAGTTTCCAGTAACCGTGACTCACTTCCCAACCCTCTATATGGGGTCTATATAGTGTAATTTCCTCTTCATCTCCTCGGCTCCACTCTCGATTAACTCTGAAAAGATCTCTGACGGCTTTTGAAATTTTCTCTCACTACCTCCAGACGGGTTTTATATTTGGAGGGAAAAATCACTCATGTCAAAAGTTAAGTACGGTACTAGTTCATTTAACCCTTCAACAACAGATGGAGTCATAAATGTCATACTTGGACTAACGCTAGATAATGGAAAATGGTAAAAGAAAACACCTCCATCTGAGAGTGAACCTACAACTCTCTATCGTCCAAATATTTGTTTATTCTCTTTGTCTATTTCAACAAGCGTATTTTAGCTGTGTGTGTGTGTGTGTGTGTGTGTGTGTGTGTGTGTCATTTTTTAATAGTGGTTGTTTCCTTCTCCATAAAAAATTAGGCCACGGTATCAATATTTATCAAGAGAGGAAACAGCTTCTCTTGTATCCACACTCCTTAACTTCTACTTTCCATCCTCCTTATATAAAGCAGCACGTGGTCCTTTATAATTCCTTTGTAATATTCTGTCCACAGTCGTACATTCCACATCCATTTTTCAACCATATCTACATGTCTCTTATCCGCCTATTATGTCCACTTCTTTCCTCTCCACTATCATTCATACACCACCTTACTTCCACTTTAATTTTTCGTGTGGTGATTATCAACTCCTCATCAGAACTCAACAACATATATTTACATTTTCATCCACTTCATCTTCTCCACCCTTTTAAAACCTCATTTCATCCCCTGCTCTCCTTTCATCCATCTCATCCGCTCGACATTGATGCTGCCCCTCCCTTCCTCATCCTCCACATGCACCATCTCTCACCACTTCATGTTCTCCACCTTTTACCCTTATTAATTTTTACCTGCTTTCCTAGACCATTGCCTCATCCACTCGACGACATTGATGCTGCCCCTTCCTCCTCCTCCTGCACACCGTCTCTTTACCTGACTCAGCCCTGGGGACACAATACATCATCAGCCTTCTCTGCTCTCTTGTATTTACGTCCCGCCAAAGTGTAACACGACTCCTGTCCTCTCATTGGC
Source organism: Petrolisthes cinctipes (assembly GCA_033782935.1). NCBI lineage: Eukaryota > Metazoa > Arthropoda > Malacostraca > Decapoda > Porcellanidae > Petrolisthes > Petrolisthes cinctipes. The sequence goes on along the minus strand of JAWQEG010003521.1, from coordinate 107,477 downwards.
TCCCTGCCCATTGACGTCATGGAACGGATCACCAATGACCTATCGGCTTTCTTACTTGCTTTGATGGCAATAGCCGATGCATATATTTTATTATAAATATATTGTTGGCTTTCTTTATCAGGCATTTTGTTAGTGGCATAATGGAACAGCATTAATGATAACCCTTACAGTAGACTCGATTCTTTATCAATATTATTAGACTATCTGCTGTGAGACAAACAACAATTCCTAATATTACTTTCCAAATAGCCTACTAAAAAACATTACCAAACGTCTAAGTACATTTAATTCGTTGACCACAATTTAATTCCTACAATGATGGAGGTATGCACAAAACAGGAAAGTAAAGTCTTGACACAAAAGCTAAAATCGTACAGTACAACCTTCTTGGTTTTCCCATGCTCTCCACCTGAGGGAAGGAATGGGGGAGAGGGGGAGGTCGTAACTTGACACAATGCATTTGCGATGAATTCCATAAAAGATAAATTTCTTAGAATGGTCCAAAACATCGGGAAAACAGAATAATACAGTGTTATCCAGTTGGAGATCGGCCAGGTTATGCAGAGTTCCTGAAATAGATTAGAGAAAAGCAAGGAACTTATAAAATGAAACCGATAAAATGGACAAAACAGCAGAGAAAATGAAGAGCTATACAACTAGAATTGGATGAAAGAACAAGAAAGATCAAAGCCAAGACTAAAAGCAAAAGATGAAAGAAATGTGAAGGGTAAAGGAATAGAGGAGGATGAAGGTTAGTTCAAAGGAAAACTTGTTGGTATGAAGACAATAACTGATATCTGAGGCGCTGCAAACGTCATGACATTTTACTTCCAAACATGACCTTCATCCGTGCCCTTGATGAAATACGACCAGTCTCAATCATAGTTAGAGTCCATCCTAAGCGAGAACAGTTAAGTCAATGCAAACGATCATCTTGATACAACCTAACACGAGCTGAGTCTTGGATACTCGTTAGTAAGTCATGAATGAACGCTATAGGATAAAATATACCACCGTCCAGAAAGTACATTTTGGGGAAAACCAGACAAAGCACAATGAGTTCATTACGTGTGTTCTCTGCAACATGCATTCAATTTCAGGAAACATTTTCCCACACGTATTTGTGCAGTGAAAACATAAATGCAGTAAGGCGTCTCTAGATCAACAAGTAGCATATCTCTCTCTCTCTCTCTCTCTCTCTCTCTCTTGCCTCAACTATTGGCAGGCAATCACATCATAATGATACAAGGAAAATGGATTACAGCGTGAAAGTGGAGGTGATGGATGGAGATAAGATCAGAAACGGTGAGAAGAAAATCAGTTGACACCATAACTAAGGGACATAAAGGAGGAGGTGAGGAGAATGGAAACGTTGCAAAGATGGGGTATAAAATTTTCCCTCATGAGAGATGAAGTTGGGGTTAATGGATTAAGGATGGGGAAGGGGACCCAAGAACCTCCTCTGGTAGTTCCCTTCCAGGATAATTCAGGAGTCCAGAAGGTGAGCCAAAAATACGGCCACAAGAGTGAGGCAAGACCGAGTTAAAAGGTTTCCCATCCTGCCAGGCACTTAGAGCAAGACTTTGTTCACAATATATACTCTGCAAGGTGTGCTAAAAGCAGTAAGAGTTAAAATATAAGAGATAAATTTGTTGACCTGCTGTTGCCATTCATATTTTAATAGGTATATAACCTAGAGTGACCGTTTATTGTTTAATTCTATCGATTCTAAAATTTGAACAATACCTGTTGACAATGACAATTCTCGCGGGGTAATTCACTACTGACGTGCAAAAGTTGTATAATCCATATATCACTGTATAGGCCTATATATGAAATTAAAATATGCTTGGAGTTCCACCATACAGTTACCAGCAACAGGAAAGAAAAACGAATGAAAAAGATGATATGGACGATTACATCCTACTCTAACATTTCCCCTTCCCAGCCAAGACTCCAACGACAAGAATATCTATCTCCATATGGGGCGACCATGGAACGCGCGCCAGATCCATCAGTAACATTGCGAAAACAGGCGTGGAATATATCAGATGGTGCTGAGTAAGGAGAGGGTCGGCGGAGAGGAGCCTCATTCTTTGGATCAGTCTCCGAGGAGGAAGAGAAGGAGGAGGAGGAGGAGGAGGATGTTTGAAAGAAGTTGAGCAGGGGGGAGGAGGTCAAAGTAGGAGGGGTGGTTCATAAAGAGGGCTACGAGGGGGTTTGAAGGGTGATGGAGTATAGGGGATGGAGGAGAAAGCAGTTGTAGAAGATGAGGAAAGGAAGGATGGAAACAGGGAGGGGGCGAAAGGGAGGGGGTTAAAGGAGAAGAATAAGACGAGTAAAAATAAACAGGAAAGGGGCCCGTGGTGAATATGTCTTGGCAATATTCTGATAAGCAGTAAGAATATTAAGATGAAGTCACTTATGTGTGTGTGTGTGTGTGTGTGTGTGTGTGTGCTCTGTTTTTCTTCTCTTCTCTTTTGCATACATATTTCTCGATCATGGGAGAAAAAAGAGCGCTGAGAGAGACAAGGATGGCGGAGGAAAAAGAGACATTGTTGGGGAATGAAAGACGGTGATAAATGTAATGGAGATAGTGAAGGTGAATGAAAATAAATTAGTGTTTATTTAAGGGGAAGAGAAAATATTGATAAGAAGGATGAAATGACTAAATAAGGAAAGGAGTTTTTAATTAGAAAAAAAATGAAGAACATCCACAATAAGACTAAACATAAAAGAGAGAGAGAGAGAGAGAGAGAGAGAGAGAGAGAGACAGAGAGAGAGAGGGAAGGGGGAGGGGATGAAGGGCAATATAGGACTTGATATGGGAAGGCGTTAGCATAAGCAGGAGAATTCGTGTGATCCGGATATCCCAAGCTCCGTCACGGGTCGCTATGTTCGAGAGAGGCAAGAGGGATGATAGGAAATGGAGAGGAAGAGGAGGGAGACACACAGAGAGAGAGAGAGAGAGAGAGAGAGAGAGAGAGAGAGAGAGAGAGAGAGAGAGAGAGAGAGAGAGAGAGAGAGAGAGAGAGAGAGAGAGAAAGAGAGAGAGAGAGAGAGAGAGAGAGTGTGTGTGTATGTGTGTTTTAACTTTCTATTTCTCTATCAACATAGGAATACTGTACGTGTGTGTGTGTGTATTTCAACTTTCTACTTCTCTATCAACATGGTTCATTAATTAAGGGGGTAGTACACACTTTGGGTACAGTACATACATTGGAGTGCCTTGATTCCTCCAAGGTATGCCAGGAAACGGGACCAGAAGGGCAAAAATAATGGTGTTCTGTTGCTTGGAATAGTTTAGAGGAATTTTTTGCTTCAGATTTATCAAAAGTGTATTATCCCCTTATCTCTCAATCCAGCACATGCAATGGTTAGTCAAATGCATTAATTCAACAGGACATGATCAATATTACTTTTGTTCATTCTTCTGTTGATGTATTTCCAGTCATACTTTAGTCTCTGTCACTGATTTTCTTCGTTTCATTCATTCATTCTTCTACAAAATTTACTCATTTAATTATCATATTTTTACTCAATCACTATAATTGTTAAGTGGATCTATACTTATTAAGGGACCCTGTGATATGGTCAGAAAATTGGAGATAACCGAGTCCTTCAAATATTGCCACGAAACACCACATATTTGGAAGGAGCTTGTTTCGTGGCATGGTCAGGAGGAATAAGAAGCCTTCAATTTTCATACACGATCACAGGGTCCTTAACTCGCTTTCATTCACGTAGTATTCACTCATTCTCACTCACTCAGTAATCTATCATCATTCATTCATTCATTCCTTATCACTTTTCATCTGTATTCTTTCCTCCTTCATCATCTTCCTTCATTCTCACCACTTTCGAACACACATCGCTGTATCATTCTCACATATTTTATACGGTTTCATTTAGCTAAACTACCCTCATGGCTTTTCTTATACAATCACAAATTTCCTCTACTTCTCATTATCCCTCTGTGTGTGTGTGTATTTTTTTTTCTCTTCCAGTACATAGCAACACCCTGGCATACAATAGCAACACCCTGGTAGCAACACACTTTCATGCACCTCAGTGACACTTTCCATACACACCCGGCTCGGCTCCAGCTGTGTTGTTCTCATCCCTCGGGGAAATTCTACCACCAATTGCATTTTTGCTCAATAAGTTTCCCGCTAACCTAAGGAAGAAATGATAAAATTATGCTCGATAAACCACAATAAGGATAGGTATGTATGTATGTATGTATGTACAGTCACGAACACTAGTAGGCCTATATATACAGCTTTGGTTGAGGCTTTGAACAATCCAATTCACCAACGAACTATATAATTTCAATGGAGATTTTATTGTGCATTTATTTACTGTCTCTAGGTATTCGAAGCACAATTATTGAATATTTATTTGTGCTCATGACTGTACTTATTTTCCAGGCACCGGTCCGACCTCCCCCCCCCCCCCCGGTGACCTGACGCTGGTTGTCATGGTAACGGTATAAACAAACATGGCTGATATTTGCATCGATGAAGAGTTTGAGGAATTTCTTGATAAAATTGATGAAATATGTGAGTAATAACCTCAATATGTGAGTAATAACCTCCATATGTGAGTAATAACCTCAATATGTGAGTAATAACCTCAATATGTGAGTAATAACCTCAATATGTGAGTAATAACCTCAATATGCGAGTAATAACCTCAATATGTGAGTAATAACCTCAATATGTGAGTAATAACCTCCATATGTGAGTAATAACCTCAATATGTGAGTAATAACCTCAATATGCGAGTAATAACCTCAATATGTGAGTAATAACCTCTATATGTGAGTAATAACCTCAATATGTGAGTAATAACCTCAATATGCGAGTAATAACCTCAATATGTGAGTAATAACCTCTATATGTGAGTAATAACCTCAATATGTGAGTAATAACCTCAATATGTGAGTAATAACCTCCATATCACATGTACACATCATCTCACTCACACTAACGACTTACTTGGAATCATTACAAGGTATAATGCTGGAGTAAATGTAATTCGCTTTAGCTTCATCTGATTATTTCTTGATTTTCCACTTCCATGACGATGACGGATACTTATCATATCAAGAAGCTAATATTTTTGTTAGGGAAAATATCAATGTCAGGAATCGAGTGGTTTCTATATTATAATGTTCTGTATATTAGATAGCTCTTGTGAATCTCATCTACAACAGAAACCCATCACTTACAGTAGTAAAAGTGTGACTCTCAATACCTTTCCTCTCCCCAAGTTACTTTTCCACTTTCCCAACGCCTCCTTATGTCAGGATTAGTTAGAACACTAGTCTTTACATTTATCACTGTTATCATCATTATTATTATTATTATTAATATTAATAGTAGGCCTAATATTATTATTATTATTATTATTATTATTATTATTATTATTATTATTATTATCACTTTTATTTTATTTTTACTTTAATGTTTATCTTTATTAATAATAGCAATATCACTATCATTTTTATTATTATTATTAATATTATTAAGATTACTTATTTCTCTCTCTCTCTCTCTCTCTCTCTCTCTCTCTCTCTCTCTCTGATAAGTTTCATTCCCCCACAGCCTCGGTGATTCGTGATCTGGCCAGCAGTGACCACACCACCTCCCAGGCCGCCCTAGACACAGCCAACCGTATGCTGTCACTTCAAGAACATAAGGACAACACTCCATCCACTTCCAACTCTCAGAGCACTCTCAGCTCAGCCCAACAGCCCTCTGAGTCCCAAGAGAGCAAGACGGATACCACAGACCCTAATCGTCATGTCACCAGTACAACCAAAACAAACGGTGACGTCACTACTTATCCAGACGACCACCCCGAAAGTCAACAAGATATTATTAAGTTTGAGTGGATTGGTGGCTGTGTAACCAAGTGGAACAAAACCCACATAAACACCAAGGAGATGACGCCACAAGGTGAGCCAATGTCATGATACAGACGATAGATTCTACCATCACATTTTACCTGTTCATAATCGGCATGGAAGTTTGATAACACAGAGTGATGACAACTCGTAATGATAGCATATCCAAACTTTTCCTTTTGCTTGCGTTGGCCAGCACATGCACAGCTCATCAGACTTGCTGACATGTACCAGAAAATATTGCTTATTGTTCTGCATTAATTCGTAGAGTTTGATCACTGGAGAGAGAGAGAGAGAGAGAGAGAGAGAGAGAGAGAGAGAGAGAGAGAGAGAGAGAGATCGTATGAATCGTTGTAAGCTACAAAGTATTGAAGTAGCGACAATATTCTCTTATCTGCTTGCTGGTGAGTTTTTCTATGCCAAATGAATCATCTTGAATTAATGTGTTTCAACTTATCGTTAAGAATCATGAGTATGTTCAACAACATTTAGGTTTTATTACAATCCATAAGATTATGTACTGTTAATCCTAATATACTTTATATTTGTTAAACTTCAGGTAAATAACATCATCAACTGGTAGACATAGTAAATTGTATCTGGTGTTAATTTTCAGAGAGGTGGATGGGTGAGGTGGAAGCCGATGCCAGGCGACGTTCACAGTTGAATTAATATTAAAGGACACATAAACAAGGGACAACAATCAGTAATTAAGGGAGTTGTACTAAAACGTCAATGATAACCACATCCAGGGATCGAACCAATATACTCTGTGTATCATCTAAAGGTAATGTAAGTCCACAACAATAAACATTTACTGATGGTCTTCCCTCGGCCTTATTATTAAACACACATATCAAAAGTAATTCCATAACAATTGGTCAACAGAGAACCACGGACCCATGTGCTCGTGAAAAAATCTAAAGCATTTTATATTCCTAAAGAGTTTCTCTCTATATATATAGTGTAATTTTAACAACTTAAGAGATTCAAGGTATTGTGAATAATAGTTGACTATAGCCTACTGAAGTCGATGCACATAGTATAGTCAGAGGAGAAGAGCTCCATTTTCTTTAAGACGTTTTCAAAAGAAAGTAGAAATATTATGGGTAACTTCCTATTTTTGAGGAAATTCATTACTGTATATACATTCTGACATGCAGACGATCCTACGATTTAGGGTTGCAATAATTAAACAATTATTCATTAAAAGCAACTATTCATTAATAATATTAGTATTCTATTCATCACAGAGATAAGGTTGAATAACACCCAAAGACCTTAATAGGACCCCCGTAATGTAGTCAGAAAATTGGAGGTTAGAGAGTCCATCAAACATTGCCATAAAACACCACCTACATTAAAGAAGCTTGCTTCATGGCATAGCCAGAAGCAATTGGATGCCTCCAATTCCAATATACGTCACAGAGCCCTTAAGTAATTTCTCGGAATAGATACATCGAACAATATATGTCCTGCCATCCTGTATACAGTCACACTCGTCAGGTGGATGGTTTTCATGTTTTAAAAGCCTGAGTTGCTTTCAGTGAATTGGATGACATTTGGTCCTCCAAAGGAAGCCACAAAACAAACGGAGTTACCTATAGGCTACTGAAGCACATTTATTGTGTTTCTCGTCAGTGTGGAAAAATCAAGAAAAAAATATATATTCACAATTAAAATAGGTCTTTTATTTAGTCCGTTTGCAATAGATAATGTTCAGATCATAACACTGATCTATTAAGTAACATAAAAATAAATAGTGATACAAAATTTTGCATTGTGGTATAATAAACCACATAATGTAAACCGCATAATGTTAAAATAGCCATAATTTCTTTCTTCGTAAAATCGTAGACCAAAGTTCCAAACAACTTAAACTCTTACACGTACTGTTCAGTTGCCAACATGAATTTCTCACTATCTTAAAGATTAAGTTCAACATATGAGTCAGGTGAACTGTTGAATATAATTATTTTATTTTAATATATATAATTATTTGACTCATACTCTGTAAATATATTTTGGAGAAACTGTGATACAATCTACATCACAGTTTGGAACTGAGGCAAATTTTAACACCTTCAAATTTCTCTATATTTATGTATAGTTCGACAATGACCTATCAGCATCAAAAGATATTAGAATTTGTTATACTTTCACATTCTGCTGCCATATATCATTATTGAAGAAAGGTATAAGAATGTGGGAAAATATTTGACTTTGGCTCTACATTCCACGTTATCAAAAATTATACTGTAATTTGATCTCCAAAAGGTGTACGGACTCCAATTATCAAACATTTATTTGCGACAACCAGAAGTTGGAGAAGCAAGAAGTTTGACAGTGCCAATATCAGGGACGTATGGCACTGCCTTGCGGAGGTCATCGACGGTGCAGCAGTAGGTGTATCCATCTTCCAACTCAGTCACTGCAAACGTGACCCATTCCAGGCTTTTGCAGATGTTTGGGCAGATGGTGTCAGGGATAGAGGTGATGTGGGGGTTGTTGACACCTATGATGGCCACGGCGCGGCCAGTCTTTTCATCATGAACAACCTGAGAAAATGAAGTATAAAGTTGATGGTCCCTTAGAATCCAACCAACTGCATGCTCGTTCCGTCCAGTAGAACCCTATCACTTCGGTATACTGGTTAGCATACACGAGATGTTTCAATTGTTCAGGGATCGAATACCAACAAGGACTGACATATTAGTAGGTACAGATGGTATATAAAGTAAGTCTTTATTGTATATGTGAGTTGCTATTACCCTTTAATTAAGGCATCTTCAATGACGAACACACACACACACACACACACACACACACACTCACTCAAACGTTAATTTAGTAATTTTTAATTATGTGCAGTGAGTGATCACACTGCAATTGACAGAAAGTATTCCTCAAGTCAGACTTAGTGGATCCCTATCGTTGGCATATTATTATAAGGAATGTACTCACACCTATACACTCTAACGTTCCCCAAGTCTCACACTACCACACGTTTACAACTTTACATTGTCACATCACCACAGGCCCAAACCACAACACATTCCCACCTTAACGACCACAAACCCACCTTCCACGTCAGAGCAGGAGCGGGCACGACCTGCTCGCCATCCGTCAGGCCAAGATAGATATCAACGGGGTTGTTGTTGACGTCAGGGAGCTGCAGGACTCCCCATCCCCCACTGTAAATCCTCAGGTCGCTTCCCATCTCCTCCGCCAGTGTTCGGGTTGCAAATTCCAGTTGCTGACACACAAAGTAGGATTTACATGACGCCAGACACATTTACCGTGATTTGATTATGCTCTTTACGTAATGAAAGGGTACATATAATCGGTTAGAATTACACATTCGGCATTTTGGGATGAAATTCAAATGAGGTTGAGTGAGATTGAGGGTTAATATATTATTAATAGATGTAACAGAGTTGGGAAATTTAAGCAGTATACTGAGCAAATAAATTTAATCTGAAATTTGCTTCTATGTCAGTGTCAGCTTGTGGAGAAATCAGAAAAATCAGATCCTTGAGCAGGAGAGCAAACTGTGTTATTGTGCACATACACACATTAACCGCCATTGGACAAAATTAAAGTAGGAAAAAGGAAAGATGAGACAGCAATGGGTTGCTGCCTGTCAGGTGATCTCAGACATATGAACTTCAGCAAGAAATGCAATATATCTTACGGGAGATGATGTTTGAGAACAGTTCGCGATTGTTGAAAAAAATAAGCATTGAATGGTAAGGTAAGTTTCCAGGACCCACACTGCCCACCTTCCAGTTGCCGTTGTTGAAGGCTTGCCACTGAGGGAGGGCGTTGATGTAGAAATAGGTGGCGTCCTGCAACGCCTCTGTCACAAAGTCCGCATCAGGAGACATGTGACCCTTGGAGAAGTACAACTGCTTTCTACCGTTGATAATGGTGCTGGCCAGCGTCTGGTGGACACGAATGTAGTGATAGGGAAAGGTCGTCCTACACATAGCAATAATTATATATATATCCTTGCACAGGGAAAAAACACTGAATTAAGGAAAGTAGCTTAGTTAGAACTTACGATCAATTACATACATTTTTAGATATTAAGAAAAATGCCTGAAGAAAGCTGTATCTAGGTAATATACAATTCTAATGAAATTTTGTAATTACTCGTATGTTTGGCATGAGGCTAGAGTTATTATTCGTGATTGAGAACCCTATAACAGTCCATTTCAAATGAGGTATATATTGCCATCCAAAAAGTCCCCCACACATATCAACCCCAAAGCATTCAGTGGTATAATATGTGCTTTTATACTGACTGACACCAAATACACTCATAGAATTAAAATTAAGATTATGAACAATGACTAGTAAGGCCTCCCACATCTCACCTCACTTCCCAGCAGCTTCACCATAAGTGCCAACTGAGACTTCTTGGTATATATTCTCGACATGCTAACGCTAAAGAACCCAGAGCCAGTCTTGAAACCTGGCCTCCCTGGAGTGACTTCCTTAGCGGCGATGTGTGCCCCACGGAGAACATGGTCAGTGTACAGGGTGGTCTGGGCAGTTCCATCAAAGCACACGCGGACCTAGATTGGGAAATTGGAGAGAAAAGTAGTACGGAAACTCGGAAACCAATCTCAATCCATTTACCAGCTCTCGAATATTAATGTAATCTCAATAGTCATTTTACTTTATGTAATATGTTTATCATAGGCCATATTTATGGGACTACTGTACTGCTGACATTTGCACATCTACAGTATAGCAAAGGTGAGTCAACATAAGGTACCGTATATAATATCAAATTTTAAAAACAATCCATAACTGTATCTTGTGGCAAACGCCAAAAACAGGTTGTATGTATTTTAGGTAATGCCTTACCAATTCATAAAAGACGAACGGAGCGATTTTGAAACCAATAGCATGAAGTTCATCAGTCCCATCCACACCACAATTCCCCACTTTTTTTTTGATGGATGGCTTGGGTGTCTTGAGGCATCCTAACTCTTTCAGGGAGTAGGTCTGTAAATGACAGTAGCATGAAGTTTATACAAGGAAAGAGAAAGATAATTAATCAAGCAATATCAACAACAAGATCCGCGATGTGAATTATGATACTGCTGCTGTAATAATAATAGTTAATGAAAAAAATTCGTTTTGACAATGACCAACACATTTTAGTGATGTTTCAGTAGTGGTCACATGATATTATAACGGTGAGAGAAACATGAATCACAAATCACAAATCGACCTTTCTTTTATTTTTTGACTGTATATGCAGTAGACTTTATTAACCCACTCATATACCTTTAATTAATTTCAACACACATACCTGTAGATAATAATTATGGACACAATTTACGTCTTGCCATATGAGTGTTTATCTTAGACATATGAGTGTTTATCTTAGACATATTAGTGTTTATCTTAGACATATTAGTGTTTATCTTAGACATATTAGTGTTTATCTTAGACATATTAGTGTTTATCTTAGACATATTAGTGTTTATCTTAGACATATTAGTGTTTATCTTAGACATATTAATGTTTATCTTAGACATATGAGTGTTTATCTTAGACATATCAGTGTTTATCTTAGACATATTAATATTTATCTTAGACATATCAGTGTTTATCTTAGACATATTAATGTTTATCTTAGACATATGAGTGTTTATCTTAGACATATGAGTGTTTATCTTAGACATATGAGTGTTTATCTTAGACATATGAGTGTTTATCTTAGACATATTAGTGTTTATCTTAGACATATGAGTGTTTATCTTAGACATATGAGTGTTTATCTTAGACGTATTAGTGTTTATCTTAGACATATGAGTGTTTATCTTAGACATATGAGTGTTTATCTTAGACATATCAGTGTTTATCTTAGACATATCAGTGTTTATCTTAGACATATGAGTGTTTATCTTAGACATATCAGTGTTTATCTTAGACATATCAGTGTTTATCTTAGACATATGAGTGTTTATCTTAGACATATCAGTGTTTATCTTAGACATATGAGTGTTTATCTTAGACATATTAGTGTTTATCTTAGACATATGAGTGTTTATCTTAGACATATTAGTGTTTATCTTAGACATATGAGTGTTTATCTTAGACATATCAGTGTTTATCTTAGACATATGAGTGTTTATCTTAGACATATGAGTGTTTATCTTAGACATATGAGTGTTTATCTTAGACATATTAGTGTTTATCTTAGACATATTAGTGTTTATCTTAGACATATTAGTGTTTATCTTAGACATATCAGTGTTTATCTTAGACATATTAGTGTTTATCTTAGACATATTAGTGTTTATCTTAGACATATTAGTGTTTATCTTAGACATATTAGTGTTTATCTTAGACATATCAGTGTTTATCATAGACATATTATCTCACCTTGTCGTTGATTCTGACTTGGGTGTCGCCGATGCAGGTAGCCACGGCAGATACCAACTGAATAGCGTTAATGGAACTCCCAGGGCAGACCAGGGTTATGTTGCTACCCTCTGCTACCCTAGTGACAATAAATGTGGATATAGGCTTAATTAACGGTGATGGAGACTGTATTATACTGTAGACGAAATGCTTAAGGAGACTTTAATGAATAACCTATATATATATACCTTTGAAATATTCTCTGGTTTTGAATATTTTTAAATGTATGTAAAATTTTTTACTTCACTGCTGGTTTTCGTATCAGTAAAAATAATACTTCATGGTGACCTTACTTGACGATGCTGGTCTCCCCCTCCATCACAGGAAGGATCATCTCCAGGTCCGAGTCAAGCATGAGGGGAGAAATGTCAGGGAACGAAGTGGATGTGTCCCAAATGCAGTCATTCCCTAAGAGGAGCAATATTGGTATGTCTTCAGATCAGCCAGGTTTTATCATCATAAGAAAAGCAAAATTAACAGCTTACTTTGATTTGTTTACAGTAAGATTACACCCTTGCCTTCAGTAGGATTTAAGAGAAGTTGGAACTAAAACTGTATAGAAAAATTACCTCTCTAAATCTGAAAGACCATGTAACACGAGGGAGAAAAAGATAGAGTGGGAACAGCAAGCACGAAGTAAAAGAGAATTAAGAGAGACATGCGAAGAAGTGAGAGTACCTTGTATTCGAAGGGGCGATCAAACCCTACAAATAAAATTCTGCCAACATGACCACAGTCAATATTCCCTTACATGGAGTTAAGAATAGAACACGAGCAAGACAAAAGTCACGTATAATAGAGTTTGGTCCCTATGTTAGTAATTGATCACATATATTACGCTTTCCAGTGACTGTTTGGAAATCATGGAATCAGTAGCCAGCCTCTGAAAGTTATGAGGGTGTAAGTGATTCAATAAAAGCTAATACTATAATCACGTACCGCTTGGTGATTGTGTTCAGTTGTTTTTTTAGTATAAAGAAAGCAGTGATGCTACTAGGATCTATGCTCTTTTGTGTATGATATTCCTCTAAAGCAACATTACATATTCGTCTGAATATCGGATATCATTTAGTATGTGTTAGAATGTCTAAGATCCATAATTTCAGATGCAAGACAACAAAGTCTGGAACCCGTCCCTAAAGCCATCTTCCACATTCGAGGCTCCTTACCAGCGACGAGCAGGATTAAGCTGAGGAAGATTAGAGCTTGGTACTGTGCCATGGTGCCGACTGGTGGTCCTGCCTGGTTACCACTGGAGCAACACCTGTCACCCTCAGTCACCTGCCACTCGCTATATAACCTCAATTCTTTATTAGCTGCAGTCAGGCAAACAGGTGTTTGTAATAGTCAAAGGGGACACAGACAGATGTGCGAAACATCTGTTAGAGTAGGACATGTCTGACTTTGTATTTAGACTTGAACGAACCCACACGATCATATAAAGAAAGCAGAGACACGTGCATAAATTATTTTATTGCGAGTTAAGAACTTATAATACCTTTTTGAAGAAGCAATTTATCAGATGGAAGTATGTCCTTTAATGCAATAATGTTTTAATGCAGTGACTCTAAAATTTCACTGCATGGAATATTAGGTATAGGCACAAGCCTAAATTTCTGAACACTCAAGAAGAATAAATGAAAACTTTGCAATCAGTGACTGCAATAGCTGTTGAGAGTGTTCATGGATGGAGTAAGATAGATTGATTGATTGACTGATTGATATTTGGCGCCGCAACAACGAGATCATATAGCGCAAGAAAAAGGTGATAGAGAGTTGTGACAGCAAGCAGGAAGGAAATAGAAAGAAAAGAGGAACAGTTGAAAAACTGAAAGCTAGTGGCTGGAGCCGAAGGGTCGCCAAAACCATTAAAGTATTGCCCACATCACTATAAGCAATACTCCCCTTCGGGGGGATGGAGTAAGAAAGTTTCAGAAAAGAATCTTATAACACGAAGGGGAAGCGATGAAGGATGAGAAAAAAATGGCTTGTTTGGAATCTGACGTATGCAAATGAGACACAAACCACTGCATTTCCTTTGTACAAAATGAAAATGAGGAAAAAAACAAAATATGCTGATATATACATACTGTAAAGTGATAGAAACAAACCTGCAGCAGCTGACGAACTCGATACGGGGTAGAAATCCCACCAATTAAAACAACAAAGAAAAGTAGCGATACTCCCACACACAAGACTTCCCGATAAAGGTGATGATGATAATGGTAATGGGAAAGATAGTGGCTTTGTTGATGTTGTGGGTCCTGATTATATTGATAATGATGATGGTGGTGGTGATGTTGATGACCAAATATTTATAAAAAAAAAACCTGATGAATGATGATGATAATTATACTTGATGAGATGATCATACTCTTGATAATGACGACGCTGATGATAGCCATACAAATCATTATAATAAAAATGACAATAACTATGACTACTATATTGATATTGATTATACTAACGATAAACAATAAATGACAACAGTAGAACACCACAACACTCCGTACTGTACTGTACAGTTGGCCACAGGACTTCTTACACAGGCTGTATGGAAAGAGTGGTCATTACTCTGAAAGTACTGCAATGAATGGTCTACCAAGTGACTCGGTGATTAACAAAACAACAAACCCAATAATAATGTTGTATTGCAGTTAAGTAGTCTTACATTTTCTATATGTTGTAAACCCTCGAAAACAACAACGTGTATATACGAATTCTTGTGGCCAATAGTACATAATTATACCTTCCAGACCGCTGTGTAAAGATGCTGTTATAATGACTTTTTATTGATACTCTATGAGGTGGTTAATGACAGTTTCTTTGATTTACAGGGGCCAGAATAATTAGAGTATCCGGATATATCTGTATCGTATATGGAGTAATTTGGTATTCGCCCATGTGTTAGATTTAGCATGTGTGCTTGAGTTTATGTGTGTGTGTGTGCTAAATTAGTATGTGTGTGTTTGGGGTGTTGTACCCGGAAGTACTAATTTCTCCCCGTCCCCCCTAATACCCAAAGTCGTGGCCAGTGACGACCGGGCAATCGAACACACCACATCCAACTCCTATACAATGCTTCTCTTTTTCTAATACTTCCGGCAAATGAACCACTGGGGTCAGGGTAGAGCAGTTGGATGTGGTGTGTTCGATCGCCCGGTCGTCACTGGCCACGACTTTGGGTATTAGGGGGGGGGGGGGAGAAATTAGTACTTCCGGGTGTACATGATAGTACCGTAATTGTATGTACAGTATGTGTGCATGAATGTGTCTTTGCTACTATAGTGTGTGTGTGTGTGTGTGTGTGTGTACTTGATGATACGTTGGCATACGTGGTATAAAATTGCTGTATAAAATATTACACTTAATAGCTAAAGCCATAAGCATTTAAAAATTATTGCTTTCATAGGAAGGTTGACATACACACGGTCATAAAACTATCGAGTAGGAGGGGTTTGATAGTTCTGTAAATGATAGAACAGCTCATGATTCCCAGGGATTAAATAAGCTAGTTTTCAGTATACATCGTCTGAGATCTTAAAATGTTTCATACGAGAATTGTAAAGATAGTTTATTTTTATCGTGTTTACAATTAACCACGAAAAATGCAGTTGCCTCATTTGCAAATTCAATGGCCATATAAGCTTCACATTTTTTTTTTTTTTTTTTTTTTTTTTATGTTCCGACACTGGACATAGGCTTAATCAAGCACGTTATTTTGCCTACTGCACATTGTAATTTTGTGTAAATTTGTGTAATTTTTTTTATCATCATTACGTCTGCCAAGGAGGTTAGATTTTTGGTTAAGTTTGTTTGTGTGTTAGTTAGCATTATTACTCAAAATAATATGTGTGGAATATTACGAATTACTTACCAAAGATAGACTTCGTGACTGCCATATATTTGTTAAGAATGAGGGTAAAATTATGGTGACTTTCACAACTTTAAAAATGAGCTTGATATTTAGTGGTTGGCTGTCCTTAGACTTTCACAAGGTTTATATTGTCTGATCGTTATTGTACCCAAATTTAATATTTCAAGAAGGACTCGGTGAGGCGACAGCGATTTCATTGGCGATTGTACCTTTTCTAGTTTCTGAAATACAATCATCAATACACACACACATACACACATGCGTTTGCATTCAGTTACACCCCTCCATTCACACATGCCGTATAATTATCTCCACATACAAACACACATAGTCACGCAAAGACTAAATAAGTTACACGTACAAAGTGTTAACAGACGAATTTTATACCGTCCGTCCACGATTCTAACAATAAGAATTACATTGAACGACCATGATAACACCATCAGATAGGACGGAGTAACTCTTGGGAAGAGTCAGGTGTTTCTCCCACAACCACATGTTCTATATCACTTGAGAATAGTGCATGAGGGAGGTGGGGTTTCAGACTAGCTTTAGTTCTTCACTTTTAAACATTAGCCACGCAGCTGAAAAGGTGAAATAACTGCTACTGTAACTTCAATAAACCTTAAGGACAAGTGGCCTTTATAATTATCATATGAATGATTTCTCCTGTGTATGATAACTTGAGCGATTTACAAGTTGCCAATTTCCGACAACACGAAAAAATAATTATGCGTGAGTGTTCTGTTTTGGAAAGTTCGTTATTCAAAAATCAATTCATTACTTTCACAAGGAATGCTTAGGGCTCAAAATCTTTTCGATTCTTGCTCTTACGTTGCTCTACGTTGTATTGTGTGTTACAAAAACAATAAGGCAACAACTGGAATTTTGTCATCCACACACACACACACACACACACACACACACACACACACACACCTACCTAATCATTACTTGGACACAAAAGGCCAGATAGCAGAGACCTTGGTGGAATAATATTAGTTTAGAATTTGGATTGCCTCATCTGGAGCCAAACCTGATATGCCCAGGACGGGTTTTCCATATGTTATCTTTCTACATTTTTGTATGTGTTGTGGTATTTTATAACACAACTACTTATATGACGTTAGATGAAAATGCCTGAGAAAATAGAACTACCCCAAGATTAAAAGGTTAATTGTCAACAGTGTAGTTGCCATAAAAAGTCACTTATCAGCACCAGAGGGCACTTCAGGGATATGGGAGAGTAATATTGTGTGGGGAGAGTGGTTGCAATGCATATTATTATACTATACAGATAGCGTTATATGATTAAAAGAGAGAGAGAGAGAGAGAGAGAGAGAGAGAGAGAGAGAGAGAGAGAGAGTTGTAAGAAAGCAAAGACTGGTTGATTAAAAGAGAGAGAGAGAGAGAGAGAGAGAGAGAGAGAGAGGGTTGTAAGAAAGCAAAGGCTGGTCTAGATGATGGGTACTCTATAGGAATTGTCAACACAGGCGTCCTTGCTCTTGTGTTGGTCGCCTTTATATCCTATGGTAAACCTTTGACTATCCAGCACTCAATTTTTAATATTCAGTTTAAAAAAATTGCCTACTAATCTAACTACCTATCTGTAGAATATTTTGTCTATTTACCTTTGCCTAATCGCACACCTGAATATATATTTGTCTGTCTGTCTATTTATCTACGCCTGCCCTCTCTACTTGTATATTAGTTTATCTATCAGGTTATCTTTATATCGTTCTACTTATCGCTTTATTTGATCATTGGTCATTCTACATGTATGATTATCTGTCTATGTGTTTCCATAAAATCACGTCACATGTATGAAGCAAAGTGCTAAATAAACTGGTGCATAAACGAATGTCACTTCTTATACAGGTTTCCTCCAAACATGTCATTCCCCCATACATTGGATTAATTATTGATTCTCATTTGCTTGAATATATAAGCCATTAACCACATGTGTGTTCTCCCCTCTCCCCCCTCTCCCTTTGCCTCTTTGACACTAATCTCAATGACACACCTGTTAAATTACGCACCTGCCTCGCATCACAACTATCTGAAAATATACCTCTATCGAATCTACTCACCTGGTCTGGATTACGCAAACAGTTTTCCACATTGTAAATATCTTGGACATCTGCTACACTTCCCTTACATTAACACTTACCAAACTATATTTCTTTCATCACATTTAGAGCACTAGCATTTCAGGAAGTTAAGCAACCCTCACTCCAGAAACCAGGTTTGTCTCTATTGGTAAATATTGAAATCCGTCCATGTGACCCTCATATGCCCAATTAATTATTTAACCCCAATTCATCATTTAACCTGCCCTGACCACTTATCATTTCCATGGACCTGGTCTACCATTTTCTCATGTACCCACCTACCAAACTGGCTTACACTACTTCCATGCCTCCACCTATTCCCTTGGTTTAATCTACACCTTGCATGTTCCCATCTTCTCTCACCTACCCTGGACTGAACTCCATTGCTGTCCTTCACCTTCCCAACCCAACAATCATTCCTGGATCCGTCCCCATTCCATCGGCTCTGCTGTAGAAGGTGACTCCTTTACCATTATTCTACCTTCCTATATATATATATATACAGGGTGTATCGCGAGGTATATCATTAAATTACACCAGAGATATAAAATATAATTTTGAGTATATTTTGTTCTATTAAGTATGCTGTGTGTGATCTCAGTAAAGTACAATGACTACTGATAAAACCTATTTTAACGTGTGTTGTCAAATGGCGGTGAGCATCGGAGGGAGTGGAAGCCTAATATGTTTTTCGGACCAAAGAGGTCTTATTTATTTCATCTTAATAAGTTTTATCATGATTACAATATTTATGTGATGTTCTATAATGTACATTGAATCATATTTTCAATGCAGATGGATAATACCAGGCCTCTATAAGAAGAAAATCCGTGAAATGTAGGGAAATGCTAAGACTTGCAGGTTTGCATTATGTCGGTAAAGTTTACCTAACCTTCAAAAGATATTAATCATATTTCGTCGAATATTATTTATAGGGGCCTGGTATTATCCCTCTGCATTGAAAATATGATTCAATGTACGTTATAGAACATCACATAAATATTGTAATCATGATAAAACTTATTAAGATGAAATAAATAAGACCTCTTTGGTCCGAAAAACATATTAGGCTTCCACTCCCTCCGATGCTCACCGCCATTTGACAACACACGTTAAAATAGGTTTTATCAGTATTCATTGTACTTTACTGAGATTACACACAGCATACTTTATAGAACAAAATATACTCAAAATTATATTTTATATCTCTGGTGTAAGTTAATGCTATACGTCGCGATACACCCTGTATATATATAATGGCCCTGGCAAACTTATAGTTATCAATCAACTTAATGTGCGGTGGTTCATACTGGCTATACTGACATAATCAGTACTCAGTGACCTTACAATACATCTATCGTGTCATGAGAAGAGCCACACTCGGTTTTCTCCCACTTGAAAATGTTGGACTTTCCACGTTTAAGTTTGTTTTTTCTTTCTTTTCATTGATATTTTGATCGTTTGAAAATTATTCGAAAAAAAAACGTAGTTCCATAATAACTTGATGTGAGAACTTTAAACTCCAGAGAAGAGGTTGCCAATAATGAGAATAAGGATGAAATTATTGGTAATGTTGTCTCTATTTCTAACATTTCTTCTGAATTGTACAGCGGCGGCAAAAGTCCTGTCGCCTCACTTGCTTCACCGAGGCACACGATGTTCATAGACTCGAGATTATTAGGTTTAGAAAACGTGAGTATTTCTGGAGTCTATGAACACTGCATGTCTTGGTGAAGCAGGTGAGGCGACAGGACTTTTGCCGCCGACTGTACACTCGGATACCATAAACTCTAGCCCACCTGAGTCGAAACCCGGCAGTTTCTGGACGACAGCCCACCCAAACCATCACGAGGCTACACATATCTCTACCCAAAGGATGCTTTGGGTGGGCTGTCGTCCAGAAACCGCCTGCTTCAGATCTCGGGCTTCGACTCAGGTGGGTTATGGTATCCGAGTGTACACCTTAATCATCTATTTCTGTCTAAAGTACAATTAATTAACTCGCAGTTGGATAAATATATGTTATAATGTATATTACAGTGTGTTTGTTCCTCTACCTTAGTTTCCTCAGGTCTAAATTGGTAAGGATTATATAACACAGGTGAGTCACGGGCGAACGAAAGGCATATATGTTTAATAGTCATTAGTTTACCATGTACTCGTGGATACATCTCTATGTATTTCTTTCTTTTTCCGCTATACTTAATAAACAGAAATAGAACAGATTTTCTATAACAAGAGATTAGGTAGATGCATGATACCCCCAAAGTGACAATTATTCTAACTCTTATAGAAAGTTCATTATCAATACCCGTGGGAATAAACCAAAGTGCAAGGGTATGAGTGAGAAAATACAGTGTGTGTGTGTGTGTGTGTGTGTGTGTGTGTGTGTGTGCAGATAATGATTATGATTATACTGTATGGTGTTATATATCTACTGCTGTACCACTGGAAGAGAGAGAGTAGTAAGAGTGAGTGAGTGAGTGAGTGGTTAGTGTGCCAGCAGACAGGAACTGGTCAGGATGATGGGTATACGAGGGATTATCAACACATGCCTTCTTTTTTTTATGCTGATCGTCTTAGCATATGGTAAGCTGGTTCCAAACCAACACGAAATTGTTGATTTAAAGTTAAGAAAAAAAAATGTAATTCCTAAAGTCATTCAATCAAAGTGCAAATCAATATATTTTACATAATTCATGTGTATGTATGTGCAATTATATATATTTTTTATATTTATCTTTCCACCTATTTATTTACAATACCTCTCTATATAAACAATATTCAATAAAACTGTTGTTCCAAGGGTGATGGTGGGGGGGGGGGGCAGAGTTTTATACATAACGCAGGGATACCAATGGGAAAAAGACTGTTTTCAAAAACGTTATATTCGTGGTCTTTTTGTATCACACAGGAAGTGTAACTATAGTATTTTTGTGTGTGTACATTTTCATAAAAATATCTATGAATCTATCTACATATCCATTTACCTCTACCAAGTCATCAATAACGCTAACAATCTATTAGTTTGCATCTCTAAGCATATCTCCACCATTTCGCGTTAATTCTGGATAATATAGCGTTTATGTACAGTATTTGGTATCTAAAAGACACATCCTTTGTTATTCAGAGTTGCCCCAAATATGTCATTCCTCATTAATTACCCAAGTGACCCTGGGAAAGAATATTGGTACTTAGTTACTTGAATATATGCCATTAATCCAATATGTGTTCTCACCTAACCTGATTTAACCTGCTCTAACCTCCACTTATAAAATGCACTGGATCAGGTCAGGACTGTGTTTGGAACAAGGACACTGATTTCCCAATTGACCCGCCACTGCTGCTGGATTCCTCGTTTGAACTGATACGGCCCGTGATGGAAGGTTCCCTAAGGATCGTCAGGTGAAGCTCACACACAGATCACACACGGGCCCCCACCTGTATATAAAGGACTATGCATCATCCATACTTCCAAAGCTCAAATTGGTTTGAATAAAGTACTCTTAGATTTCTAAGAGATTACTTTAGTTGATCATTATCAGCCTTGTCATCTCATCTGCCTTGTAGTGAACTGTTGTATACAAATCCCTTACCTGTTTGGCAGAGCTACAGACGATATATATTGGTTAGATTACAATGATTCTCTGCAGTCTGTTGTAGTTGGCATAATCAATGTATGTCCCCAGGGTATCTTCGGGCAGCAGTGTAACGGTGGCGTGCCCAGGAACACTGATTGCTAACCTAGGCCAGCCGACGGTAGAGGCTCAGTGTGCAGGTGGCACCATCCTGGCTATAGACGGCACGGTGAGTCAGAAAGAAAACAAAAGTCCAGTTCGCTGCTATCAATGGTTTGGGTATTTTCTTGTATTGTGGTCCATGCAGTATTAGTAATCTTTCATCACCCAAATAATCATGTACATGGAGCAACGTTGTACCAAGTTGGATGGTGATGAGAGCAAACATAATTTTCATACCTGACTGTATTGCCGGTGACGATGATGATGCAGGAGTGGGAACTGAGCAGTCTAATGTGTGCCGACTCAGTGAAGGAATCCATCCACCGTAACCTGGGAACCTGTGGGGACGCCAATGTTGGGGACATCCATAGTATTGGCTTCGACGTGTATGAGTCATCTGGCTACTACGAACTGGTGAGTCTATGTTGCTGAATTGTATAACAAAAAATTATAGTGCGATATAGATTTGAAAGTACAGCGTATGTTAAGAAATAAACAAAGTCGCCTTATTTTGTGTGCCTATAAGTCACCCATTTCTAAACTGGAAGGTTAAAGGATAGGTCAGGGTTTCTTAAGTGTGAGTGATACTAGACACGAGTATACTTTTTATCGCAAACGTGCCAATGTTGCATGATGGAGAAGAGGATAAGGGAGAGGGAAGAGAGACTGATAATATAGAGGAAGTATGGAATCTATAGAGGAGTTGTGCTAGCTGGAGTGAGGGCAGAGTGTTGGCGTGGGTTAGAACCATGGCTCAGGTATAAGGGTTTGAACCAGCTTTGTACAGTCGTGGTCAATAATAATCATCCACATATGGGTATCTCAAACAACTTACTGTCTAATGTTTTCACGTTCATATATGATGTTATTGTTTTATGTAGTGTGTAGCTGCTTGTAGTAAATTAAAAGATGGTACTTAATCTATTTATTGGAAAGTATATCAGCTAAGGAACAGAGGGAAGCAGTCATAATTTTACGTGAGTTACTCCTGTATGGATGATTATTTTTGACCACGACTGTACACCTATACATTTCTTCCTTTGAAATCTATTTGTTCTTTGATCTCAGATTCGAGTGTGTTTCGAACCGATAGCGGAGACGACCCTGTACACCCAACACACCCTGTATGGCGCCAACATTGCCGCTAAGGACGTGGACTCCTCCCGCCCTTCCTTTAAGACCTCCACCGGTTTCTTCAGCGTCTCCATGAGCACAGTGTACACTCAAGATTCACAGCTCCAGCTCATGACGGACCTGCTGGGAGATTCTGTGAGTATCTCAGTCATGTGTGATTGAGAGAGAGTCAGGAGTAAATTTAATATCCTCAGAATCGTCACCAATAATTAGGACACCTTACCAGTTAACAGTGATTGGTACGACTTAATTTGTACTATACATTTCCAGTATTGTTCAATACGAATTTAATACTGTACTTTGGGTAATGTCAGGTGGCTTTATTCGTCATAGATAAACTGTTACTACTAGAATATAAGACAATAAAAAGTTGTATGGAAATTAAGCAGTGAATGACAAGGCCGGACGTAGTGTTTGAACAAATGGATAGAGAGCTCAGTCATAAACCACACACAGGACTTGGCCAACTCCATCATTGATCCCAGTCAGCAACTATACTTCGCCAAGGGTCACATGTCTCCTGATGCGGACTTTGTGACAGAGGCGGAGCAGGACGCCACCTACTACTACATTAACGCCCTCCCTCAGTGGCAAGCCTTCAACAACGGCAACTGGAAGGTGGGCAATATTGAAAATAGTTTTGTATTGAAAAAATCAAACCAGGTAGTGATGAGATACCAGGTAATAATGTGTTGTTGGACTAAAGTAGAAATAAAACACAGTATAGTACGAAAGAATTTAAGTGTCCCTCCTTTAAAACTTCTTCATAACTTTCACTGATAATAAAGTTACTGTGAATCAAATTAGTAAACTATGATAGAATATTGAGTTCTGACATGCATACAGTATGATTATTGTAATATTGTTGTGTTCCCCTCAGTACCTGGAGTACGCGACCCGAGATCTAGCTACAGCTCATGGGAGTGAACTGACAGTGTACAGTGGAGGTTGGAAGATCCTACAACTAGACGACATAAACAACAACCCCGTCGATATCTACCTTGGACTAACGGACGACAAGGCTGTTGTTCCCGCACCAGCTGTCACATGGAAGGTAATCTAATTTTTCTATTTTTTTTTTTTTATACATTTTATTGCCTATTATGAGCTGTAAAGTTAAGAAAGGATTTTATCTCTTGATATTTGCTACCTTGGTGTACATATCACTCAAACTGATGCTGACGGAAGTGCTGAAGTAGCAAGCGACGCGAAACAGGTTCGAACTATTTAAAAACTGTCACACAAGTGGAAGTCAGTGATGTCCTAAACAAACACTTTGGCTTGTAGTGTCTTAATATCATACGGTACTTTAGGAACGTCAGAGTGACTGTCTATGCTAAGCCTAAACCTTTCCTATCTGCAGGGAGTTATAAAGAGGATTATTATTTGGGCTCAGTCATACATTTGCCTATAGCTTGATACAACGTCGGTTTGGATTTTAACTAAAATTATGTATGATAAGAATATCACTTTAAATACTAAAAAAAAACAGGCTTGGGATAAAACACTTGTAGGTGCTTTGCTCAAAACAACTAATATATCGGCCAATGCATCTATTACTGTGTGTGTTTCAGGTGGTTCACGAGGAGAGCACAGGTTTGGCTGCTGCTGTTATAGGAGTCAACAACCCCCACATCACATCGCCCCCCACCCCGCTCTGCTCAGACCTCTGCTCCAGCCTCACCTGGATTGACTTCAACGTGGACGACTTGGCTCACGGCTACACCTACTGCTGTACCGTGGACGACCTGCGTCAGGCCGTCCCTCACGTACCGGACATTGGTAGTGTCGGACTTCTCACCAACTGATACATAAACTCCATATCAACTAAAGCATCACATCAGTACATATTCCTACGTCACTAATCATTCTAAGAGGTTCCTTACAGCCTGTCTTTTCATTAAGGGGATAGTATACTAATGGTATGTACAGTTGCCAGCACTTATAAATGGTACACTCAGCGTTGTCAGTCCTCTTCTCATGTACCAGTTATAAGTGCAGGCAATTGTACAGTACATTAGAGAGTCTTGAACCTTGATTCCTCAAAGTATGCCAGGAAACAGGAATATGTAAATAAAAATAGTGGTGGTCTTTTGCTTGGAATAGTTTTGAGGATTAGTTGCTCCAGACTTAATTAAGTAACCAATGATGGAAACTGAAGGACAGAATATGAATGAAGTTATGTTTCTGTGATACATTCTTAACACAGAACCCATGCTTAACTCATGGAATTCTAATATTGTTTCTCATACATTCATACTTGGGATACTAATAAAATGTGTGTGGCTTCATAGTCCTTTATTGAGCATTTATTGATCGCGTATTACCAGTACAGAAACACACATAATTATAAGTGCTTCACATTTTGTAGGATGTGTGGGAGGAAGACAGTCAACGCCTCATATCACAGTGCTGTAATTCTGACTCACCAACATCAAGACATTCAATGCTCATTACCGTAATTATAATATTGCAAGTAACTGTTGCTATCGTCAGTAACAGTAGTAAGGACATTAGGACTCCAACAATTCCCTTTACCCAAGAGATGGTAGAATAGTCAGGTGGGTTATTATCATGATGATCGCCTTCCTGTTTCGATGGAGGAAAAAAATAATATTTTCAATTTCAATCAACTTAAAGTTAAGCTGGCCGGATCAGCAAAATATTTCTATAGTTATCCAAGAAACTATGACATACTGCAACGTTTTCTTCATGTCATCTCTCTCTCTCTCTCTCTCTCTCTCTCTCTCTCTCTCTCTCTCTCTCTCTCTCTCTCTCTCTCTTGTATATGTATGTAAGTTATGTGACCTTAGTGTGTGCATGCAGTAATTTCAGTATGAGTGCTGGTGTTGTGCGCTAAAATAAGGGAGTTTTTGCATTCGTGTTAGTTTACCGTAGAATGAGTGAGCACATTGAAACAAATGTCGTTTATATATATATATATATATATATATATATATATATATATATATATATATATATATATATATCGCACACCTACTTGCATACGTATGAAAGAATATTAGTTTCACTAAAGATAAGACCAATGTGCACCAGATGAAATTCTGAGCTGTGAAATTCAAGGATGTGCGGGATAAACAAATTTACACATAATATTTACAGATTTCTCTCAGCAGAAAGCTACAACTGACAGTAGTTTCAGTGTAATCAGAAATGGAAAATATATTTAAAAACTGACACATACCATGATAATGAATTAGGGAATGTGGAAGACCAGCAGAGGAATACAAACTAATCAGCAAATGTATGTAGAGGAGAAGAATCTTGAAGTCTCTATCAACTTTAAATTATCATAATAATAAAGTAAGAAGCGTGTAAGCACTATGACATAGACGAAAAAATTATGAGAATAATCTGAACTTGAATTTGTACTGTAGCAACACAATGACTTGGTCACAGTGTCGGCCTTCCCTACCTTCCTCATTGGATTTAGCAAGTTGGGGCCAGACGTGAAGGTAAGCCTCGACCACGCCCGCACGCGCCTTGAATAATGGTGGGCGTCCCTGAGGTGGTCTGAGTCACCCACGCCTCCCACGCCTTCCCACATTCAGTGAAACCTCTTTCACACTAACACATTTTGATCCACGGATGTTCTACAAGGTATTTATAAAAGATGGAAGACGATAAACTCTTAAAATTACCAGAAAATAAAAGAACTATTTCTAGTGTGATTCCTACATTACCCTTTTCACAGAGACTATGATCCAGCAAACACATTTTCGTATTTATCCTGTACCACCAACCCAATATACAGAGATCTTCACCTATACCCTGCACCCACCAGCCAAGCTAGTACTACCAACACACACACACACCCATTCCAAGTATCCATCCATTCAGCGCACACAGACCTTAACCTATGCTCACCTACTCAGGGAATTCAGACCCCAGCATTATACTCAGAGACAAAGAAGAAATATTTCACCATAATAATCCAACCTTGCATGCAGTAATAGAGTCCTCTTCCATTACCCTCTCTCTGTCCTTTATGCTACAAAATTCTTACACACTCTCTGCACCCTCTCCATCCTCCTGTACCCTCTGTTGTCACATCTCACTCTAAATATTATAGTTAATGTATACGTTAACTTGTCTCGTATAGGGGTGCTGAAAGATTACCTGGGATTCTTATAGGCCAAAACTGCTGACTGAATAACATGAAACGTCAATCTTCCAGCCAACTAAAAACAGATAGTTCTTACAGACCAAATTAGGGTACATAAACATTAGGTAAAGAAGGAACCCAAGAATGATGTAATACGGAGAATGGAAAGTTGCTGATTATCACCTCTCCACTTGATAACAAAAATCACAGTCTATCAATCGAGCCCCCTATTTCCTTCGTCCTGCGTTCTTCATCCTCCATAAAATATACTCCTTCACTACAGGTGTTGCTTGACTGTAAAGCCTGTAAATAATAAGTAAGTACCAATTAGCAGTCAAAATCTTTCTGTGGTTCCCTTCAGCAGACAACCTCGAAGGTTTCGTAGTGAAGAATGGACTACCTGTAACACACACGTCTCATATCAAGGCTTTCATCCTTCTCCGCCCCTTCCTCCGTCTCCTCCTCCTCCTCCATCCCCTCCTCCTTCTCCTTTTCCTCCTCCTCCGCCTCCTACTCCTTCTCCACCCCCTCCTCCTCTTCCGCCCCTCCACCATCTACCCCAGCGAGGAAGGCGTGTCACCAGCCAAGGTCGGGAAACTGTAAAAGAAAATTGCCTTCAGCCAAGTTATATCACCGACCTTTCTTCAACCCCCCTCCTCCCCTCCTTCAGTGAATGCTTAAGCTTCCTGTCCATTATTCTTCTCATCAGCTTATACACAACATGGTAGGGAGGGGAAATAATAGAGATTAGGCTACAGTAATATTTCTATACTACTGTAGTGCAAATCAGCTAAAGTCACGTGGAACAACTAAACATATGAAATTTTTGTAACCCTGCTCTTGTTCTGAAACATTGGCAAGTGCTTTTCCTTCCTCGGTAATTATACGACACCTGAATACTCACTGGGCCAGACAAACCAACAAACCCTACATATCTAACTTTGGACCTTGGCAACATTCTAGAATAATCTCAAAACAAGATTTTTATTACATGAAAAGATGCAATTACGCAAGTAGATTACAAGCAGCCAACAAAATCATCTCTCATACAGTTCACTATACTTAAGAACAAAAGTGGAGTATTAACCTGTATTTGGTTGGCAGTTAATTTCTGAAGGTCTCATTGTAGCAACTTGGGACGCTCTCGCCGGAACACTCTCATTCTCCACTCACCTTGTGAGCACTATTCTCATTTTACACTTTTGATTCTTTTTTTCTGTTTCTGGTGCGCCTAAGGTCACAGTTTACTTTTAAGAATGCTTGAATATTTTCAAAATACATATCAGAGAAACATTTATTTGCTGATCATGAACGGAACTCATCATCTGTGTTCCATATAATTATCAAGCAATTAAACCGGTGTGAATCGGCTGTCAGAAGCCGTAATGAATCTAACACCTCTTATTAAGCAAAGGTGTGAGCCAATAATAAGACCTGGTATCTTGCCTAAAATACACACGAGTTAAGCGGTCGTGACTTGGAGGTAATGGACGGAAGCATGACCAAGCAGAATTTGTCAGAGTGTAGACAGACGCCGACACAAAACGAAAAAAAAAGGATCATCGGTGAGACAGGTGAAGGAGAGAGGTGTGGTGAGGAAAAGTGACAGGTTCAAGCCTAAAGAGATAGAAGGCATAAGGGAATATTGCTTAAGTAAAGGCGGAGAGATATTGTTGTCGAAGTGGGTGCTACTGATTTCTCCAAGCACTACCAACAAACATTATCATCACAACAAAGGTATATTCTATTTTGTTTCTTGCCAGAGATTGGAGGAAGCAGTAACCTTCAGCTCGGCAGCCAAGTCGTACCTCATTGAAAGATTAAGGTGAGAAACTATCAGAGAAAAGCAAAATATTATAGAGAGAAGTCAAGGAGAGAAGAGAGAGAGAGAAAATGATTGATGAAGAGGGGAAGTAAGAAAAAGAGAAAGGTGAAAGGGGACGACGAGAGAAAATAAAAAATGGGTAATTAAAGGAGAGAGCTGAGAGAGACAGAAAAGCGAAGAGAGAGGTGAGAGAGAAAAATTCGGGGAAGAAGGAAAGAAGTGAGAAAAAAAAAAAAAAGATAGGTGAAGAGGGAGGTGAGAGAAAAGTATAGGGTGAAGGAGAGAGGTGAGAGATAAAGATAGGGTCCAAACGTGAATGGAAAGAAGTGATGAGAAAGCAACAACACATTCAAAAGTAGGAAATGATGACACACAAAAATACAGTAAGGGAGGGGAGGGGAGGGGAGGGGAAGGGAGAGGAGGGGAAAGCAGACGTATTGTGAAACAGGTGAGAGTGAGTGTGTGGCATCAACAGACAAAAGAAATGATGAGGGGGAAAAAGAATGATGATAACCTTCTCGGGCATGCGCATAGGAGTGACTCAGATGTGCGTCGTATATTAATTTATTTACTTATTTATTGTACAGTCACGAGCACTAATACGTATACAGCTTTGGTTGAAGCTTTGAACAGTAAAATTCACCAACGAAGTATTTCCTTTACTGTCTCTAGGTATTCGAAGCACACCTGAATACTTATTAGTGCTCGTGACTGTACATACATAATAGATTGGTGCTTCAGGAGTCTAGGGTGTTGTGTTGGTGGTGATTTTTTTTTAAAGTTGATTATTGATTCCTCCAAACCATACCACGAAACTTTTACTCTCATAGTGACATGGTTTAGAGGAGTCAGTAACCAACCATCAATTCGCCAAAGGAATAGATAGATAAAGGGAACGATGATAAGACAGACTGCTAGATTAATTACCTGAAAAATAGAGAAGGGATATAAAGGAAATAAAACGATATAGACAAAAATATGATAAAAATACTAGACAGACAAAAAGATGATAAAAATACTAGATAGACAAAAAGGTGCTACAACCCAAGCGAGAGAAAGAAAGACAGACCACGATAATAGAGACAAAAGGAGGCGAAAGATGACAGACCGAACAGCGGGTCAGACAGCAAGGACGACACGACACGGCACACCCACACCCACACCCACTCCCACTCCCACACCCACTCCCACACCCACACCCACTCCCACACCCAGCCAGTCATTCAGCCATGCACACAGCCAGCCACACCACCCCCACACCCAAGCACACCCAGCCAACAAGCCAGTCAGCCAGTAATCCCCACACCCACGCACCCAGCCAGACAACCACACCCACACCCAGCCAGTCAGCCATGCACACAGTCAGCCCCTCCCCCACCCCACCCCACGCACCCAGCCAGTAAGCCAGTCAGCCATGGATTAAACCCCACACCCACACAGACAGCCACCTATCCATGCACCCCATCCAGCCAGCCTAAAAAGACTGAAAATATGACGACACAACAACTATAAGATCTCAAGTCTCCCAGTAATAACATTTACCAACACGAAACACCACCTCATATCTTCTTAGTCTACTTTGTTAGATGGGCCGTATGCTTTCCAGGAGAGCCTCTGTCACTGTATTTTCATTAAGTTTTTGGTAGGTTAAACATGATTAATTTAGCACGGTTTACATCAATATACATTACATAAGGATTCATTTGGTTACTATGGGTATTATTTCGATTGGTTGAAAAGTTAAGCAAGGTTAGGATAGGTTAGGCTGAGATAGGTTGAATAGGATAAATGAAACAGAGTATGGCTGGTAAAGTTAGAAAACAGAAGGTTTAGTTGGTGAAGTTGG
This sequence comes from Petrolisthes cinctipes, assembly GCA_033782935.1. NCBI lineage: Eukaryota > Metazoa > Arthropoda > Malacostraca > Decapoda > Porcellanidae > Petrolisthes > Petrolisthes cinctipes. The sequence continues at coordinate 76,463 of JAWQEG010003521.1, read as the reverse complement.
GTTAGACAAGTACTAATTACAAAGAGTCGCATTACAGTACATTAGCTTAGCTTACTTCGGATTACACAAAGGTGCTTTTAATTTGTTAGGTTAAATTAATAAGGATTAAACCAAGCTGCTGTATCACGCTAAAATACAAAAGTTTGGAGTCCAAAGCTGAAAATTTTGGAAGCCTGAGCGGAGTTTAAAATCGTCGCTGATAATATAATTAATGTCACTACGGGAATATTTTCTGTTTAACCACTAGGCTTGTTCTAAATGAGTTTAAAACCTACCCCAATACTGTAGGAAACTTTTCTGAAAGTTTGGTGATGATATCTGCATGGTCTAGGTCTAGGAGGAGTTGAGTTCGTTAATTTTCCAAAATCTGGGGCACAAGAACTGAGGTTGGCCACCAGGCCAAAAAGCTTTCCAAAATCAGGGGCAAGAAAATTGTCTGAAAATTTAAAAGACTCGCTTCGCTCACCAAAGCGGCAGCTCGAGTTAAAGTGAACACAAGGTCAAACATTATAAGAAGAAAATAGTATAAATCTCCATCTGAATACAATATACTCTGAAAATGCACCACCCGACCACACCTTGCTAGATTGGTGTACGTGAGTGTATACTTACGTTTGTTCTGTATGTATGTGTATGTGTGTGTGAGTATTTGTGTGTACGAGATAAAACCTGTATGAGTGTGCATGTGTGTCTGTATGTTCCTGTTGGTGTGCGTTTGCGTTTATTTATTCATGTATGTGCGTGTGTGTGATTATGTGCGTGAGAGTGTGTGCATGTACTGTGCGTGTGTCTGTGATAATGTGCGTGAGAGTGTGCTTGTACTGCGTGTGTGTGTGTGCTGTGTGTGTGTGTGTGTGTGCGTTTGCGTTTATTTGTTCATGTATGTTTGTGTGTGATTATGTGCGTGAGAGAGTTTGCTTGTACTGTGTATGTACTGTGTGAGAGAGTGTGTATGTACTGTGTGAGAGAGAGACAGAGACAAAGAGAGAGTGTGTGTGCGTTTGCGTTTATTTGTTCATGTATGTGGGTGTGATTATGTGCGTGAGAGAGTGTGCGTGTACTGTGCGTGTGTGTGTGTGTATGAGGACCCGGCCTTGCATGGGAACCTCCACAAAAAGATACACACAATGAAGTCAATGATTACTGGTGAAATATCTGGCGTCAAATATAATACTACCGGTATGATATTTACAACAAAAAAATAATACATTTCCCTTAAACAGTAAATAAAAAAAAATGCTATATATTCTTCCTTGATACTATAATAGACACAACTGGTTACTATTGACAGAGTAATGCAATGAATACCACAACTTGTAATTTTTCGATAAGCCAAGTTACTTACATTGTATTTCCTACTAATTAAACGGCGTTGATTGAACTGAGGTATCGTGTTTCTTAGCACAGTTTGGAGGAACCTTTATCCTCCAGGTAGCTGACAATTTTATTGTCCCATTTAAACAAGCAAAGAATTAATGAAAATCTACTTACTCTCTGACCGGTACTCTGTGAGTGTACTCTCAAGGCCATACAGAGAAAACACAGACCTGCCTGAAATTGAGTTAATCTTCGGTGTGTGTGTGTGTGTGTGTGTGTGTGTGTGTGTGTGTGTGTTCCTACAGGGTAAGTATATATGAGAAGATATTATAATTCCCGTGAGCCGGTCCTGAGGGTTTGCTATGATAGCCCCGGGATCAAATTTAACAGGAATTGGTGAGTACATGGGGTATTTTTGTTCTATATCTGAGACTTACAATAGGTTGTATCTGGCCTTGAGCTGAGACGACCTGCACTTGAAGGAACAAAATCTCGCACAACTTTCACACATGTCGCATCTATAATTGTGGGTGTAACACTTAAATTGGTGGCCTGGGTGGAATATAAAGTACTATAATTATATTTCTAGGTAAAATATTATAACAGTGCATTTTCTCTTATAAAAATGTAGCTACGATAATCCGTTTTTGCTATCTCACGGTTACACACACACACACACAGAAATCGTATTTTTTATAAGTATTATAGTTTACTAATATGAATAAATAAACTATTAAGCCAATGATATTCCGCATTTGTATTAGCCACTGTCAAAATATCATTCAAATTGCTATGTCATAAAATTTATATAACACGTTTAAACACAAGCCTAGAGGATATCAGAGCAAAAGATTAAAAAAATATATTGCAGAATTAAGATCCAGACAGACAGACAGACAGACAGACAAACAGACAGACAGAGAATTGGTAGGTGGGAGAAGAAAAAAGAGAAAACAATACTATGTTCCACTTGTGTTATAATAAAGTACCTAACAAGTTTACTGTATTGTACTGTAACTCGAGGGAAATAATATGTCCACCCACTTTCAGCCTTTGCCTTGCTTGCTTTACCACCTTCAGGGTCAGATGGCAGAAGGGGGACAATGCCAGCAATCCCTCATGGGTGGAGCAGGGCGTGGAGGGGGGGGGGGGGGGAGTGACTCAGGGTTGTAAAGTGGTGTATATATAACGAACACACATCACCACCAACATCAGTTCGACTCCTGCCTCGTCCACTCACACGTCGCCATCATGAGGATTCTGGTAACTTATAAGGAAACAGTTTCATAGTACCTGGAATTTTCAATGAAAGGATAAATATTTCTTAATTAAACTGTTGTGTACAAAAATGGGAATAATATTTAATTTCAGTGAGTTATGAAAAATTCAGTCATAATATTAAATTATCCTCGGTGGATCATTTAACTGCATATCCGTATGTCAATTTTCTGTATCAAAATATTTAATAAGGAACAACTATTCCTTCTTACACGAGTAGAGTGATACTGCTTCAGGCACGAGAGAGGAATGAGAGGGAGTAACGAGATTCTTGGGGGCGGCTGTACTTTTAGCAGGAAATAAATAGTACCCCCCAATTTGATAAGTTAGGTTAAATTAATAAGATTTAACCAAGCTGCTGCATCACGTTAAAATACAATAAAGTGAACATAAGGTCAAACACTAAAAGAGGACAATAGTATAAATCTCCATCTGAATATACTCTGAAAATGCACCACCAGACCACACCTTGCTAGATTAGTGTGCGTGAGTGTATATTCCTTTTGAGCATTAATATGCAAATGTAAATATAAAATTCTGTAACAATACAGTAAATATTGTTTCTCCTCAAGTGCTGAACTGGGAACAATAAAAAATGTCATAATTATATTCAAAGAATAATACCAGAGAATATCAGTGCATTAATATTCATGACTGCACAATAAAATATATCTAATAACAAGGTGAATTTAAACATAAATGTCGTGCATTATGTTTGAATATATTATAATGCCATGTTTGTCACGGTATGATCCAGGTACATTCACAAAGTATTGTATGGCACATTGAAGGATTTTTTTTTTTTTTTTTTTTTTTTAATGTGGTTCCCGGAGACAGTACTGTGTACCTAATTGACTATCATTCTTCTAAGTATTAAGTATTCATTTTCTGGCATATAATGAAATATTAAGAGGAGTTATTTTATGACACCTTATTGTAATTAGGACTTTTTTCTATGTGAATCAGATAATTTGCATAACATTAGCTGAAAGACCCTGACTACCACCAAGGGAAACTCGCTACAAGGTCTACCAAAATAATCGTAACTATTTAACACCCTTCATTTTCATCCTCTACAAACATCGATCCCACAGAACGAAATATATATTTTTTTCTTTCAGTTAGTGTACTGTTTCTTGAGTAGAGGAATCTTAACTTGACGAAATATTACAGCAATGATTTGTTTCTACAGGTTGTTTTGGCAGTGATGGGGGTGTGTTCCGCCTCTTATCAGGCCAATACCTACGGCCACGCCCAGCCTAGGTACTCAGGTCCCTTGGCATCTTCAGTCCCAGCTGGGGTTGGAGGTAAAATCATCCCTGTTTCCGATACCTACGAAGTGGCGTCAGCTAAGAACGCCTTCTTCAGGGCATACGACGAGCAGCTGGCTAAGATTTTCTCTATCCGTAACAGCAGAGCTCACCACGGTCACGGAGGGGGTGGGTACAGTGGAGGTGTTACAGTTCACAGTGGTTCCGGATATGGTGGTGGTGTCCATGGTGGTGCTGTCCATGGTGGTGGGGCAGGTTATGGTGGTGCTGTCCATGGTGGTGGTGCTGTCCATGGTGGTGGTGCTGTCCATGGTGGTGGTGCTGTCCATGGTGGCCCAGTTCATGCCGGTGGTGCAGGTTATGGCGGTTCTGTCCATGGCGGTTCTGTCCATGGTGGTCCAATTCATGCCGGTGGTGCAGGTTATGGTGGTGCTGGCCATGGTGGTGCTGTCCATACTGTTACTACCGTCCATCGTGGTCCCATCTCCTCCGGTGGTCACGGCAACTACCGTCACCACTAAGATCTACAATATACACTACACTCTTTAAAACACATCTTTGATCACTGTTCAGCGATGGATTTTCTCTCAACTGAGTAATATCAATTTGTGTTTTACAGACTTAAAGAAATTCAGTGCTTTTATGATACTAAAGGTGCATGTATTAAAAAAAAGGATACTTCAATAAAATATTCATAACAGTCCAACGATGAAAAAAAAAAAACTTTAATACTTTTCATTAACCTAGGGTGAAAACATACTTATCTCGGTTTCATTCTAAAGTCGGTGTATGATTGTGTCGTGGTTCATGTTGGGCAACTCCACGGAATTCTTTCATCAATATATATGTATAAGTGTGTGTATGTGTGTTTTCATTATTGAACGAGTGTCTCTCTGCGTCATGCGTGAATATGTCTGTATTTCTTTGTAAGTGGTGGTGTGTGTGTGTGAGTGTGTGTGTGTGTGTGTGTAGTTAGGTGTGGCTTTGCTTTCCCCAAGAACAGAGATCAAGTTCAGCAGCGGAATGTCAACCGATGACCTTGTGTTGTCACGAAAGACGTCAGAAATTCACCAACAACATAATGTTGTTGATGGTGGTGCAGTTATTGTGTCCAAGGCTACCATCTATGAATTTCTGAACGTTATCCTACGAGTGATAGACAACTTTTTCGTAGTTTTACGATATCATAAATATTGTCATAGACATTTTTTCATCATGACAATTGGACAAAGAAAATATGGGTAAGATTTTTTCAAGGGCAGACAATTGAGTTAGAACTGACCAGTGTTGTCTCCGGTCATGATAAGATATAATAAATATATTTACTTTGAGGTAATATATATTGTTGGGGTACTGAAGCATAAGACAACAACATTTCCATTTTACTGTGGTGATAATCAGACCTTTATTATATCACACAGAAACACTACTGCTTCACAAAGATTAAAAAAATATTTAATATCACACATAACAACGTATTATATTATGGATAAAATAATTGAAAACAGTTGCAAGCGAAGTAGAATTTGGCCGGAAGAAAACCCCAGTCGGTCACAAATTAAATGATGAAGGTGAGTTTCCACCACTGAAGGCTTTAAAATTCAGGTTGAAGTCAATCACAGCGTTGAAAATTTCAACGACTACCACAGCAGCCTGTAATCATACAACATAATATATCACTGTCTAGACTCTAGAACATAAAGATGATGATTGTGTTTTTGATCATGGACAATATATCCTAATACTTCATTAGTGCACAATATATAGTCATTAACTATGCTGATATAAGTTGGCAAAAACACATTATTATATTCCTTGGCCACAGTATATCGTGAACCCGTGCAATGAAAATTATTTTGGGAATGTGATCGCACATAATGTCTCGTTCCAGAGAGAATCTGTTGCTGATCAATTGGTGAGTTAAATAAAGAGAAAAGCGGTTTCAAAAATGCTACGAACTTTGTTCAGTGAACCACTATAGCTTTCTTCTGGTATTTGAGTGTCTGGTTCAGTTGTTGTCGTCTCGCCAAGACTTTGGCTAATTCCCTGGTCAGAGTTTATGTATCATGAGTGTACAGTACCAAGAATACTAGACACAATGTACAAAAGGTCCTTCTTTACACCCTGTAGTGGCTGTAGGGTACTATCGTGGACAGGAGTTCTTCACCACCCTCCTCTGGCCAACCTTATGGTGTGGCACCATCGCATTCTTGGATATATGAGTTGCCTACTTGGTCATTATTATTAATCATAATAGTATTACAGAGATTAATCGATTGATACTCGAGGAGTCGAGCTGAAGGTTTGACTGATGCATCAGAGGAAATGTAAATGATGTAGGAAGCCACTTCCTTTATACGACATGACATATAAGCATGTATTACAACACAGGAAACCTGCAGACTATTATTTTTATCTCCTTTTCTCTGAGGAGTGAACCTCGAAACATGGTGCAAGACCTCGAATCGATTGATCCGCAAGGTAACAAATACATTCGTAAAACTATATTTGGTTGTAATAGCAATGTGAATTTTGTTTATTCACATGGTTCATGGAATAAAATACGTAAAAAATATGAAGTAGTGCCACACCTGTTGTATAAGTTTTCTAGCCTCAAGAAAAGTCCACCATCAGAACAATCCAATAAAAGTAAAGTCTTTAATACTCGTGATATCTACCAATATATGTCATTAACTTTGTCACGGGGTGACATTATCACCCACTTGTGAAACCGTGTGTGTGTGTGTGAGTGTGTTCGAATAACTGAGATTCGTTCGTTATCGAAGAGGGAAACCCTGAGGCCTAATCCGAGCTTATGATACGGTTCAAACACTGCCTACAACTCACACTGGCAGTGACTAAAATAGAATCGAGTTGGGTTTCACAAAATGGGTTGCATGACACACAAGAAGAGAAACATTGCGCTGTGTATTATTAAATCAATGTGTTAAAAGATAAAAAAGGAAAGTCCATGAGGAGATATGATGTTAAAAGTGCCTACAAAGAGAAGCAAACATAGTAAGTCTTGTGAAAACATAAAAATGGACCGTGAGGCCCCTTCCAACACTGTCTGCAACAGACACTTGGCAAAAGTGAACCACCAGAGGCGAGCGAGTGAGCAAACCCTCGTTTTTGTCTGTGTTAACGACGGACAGTGATTCATTATTCTAGCAAACAAGATATGACCATCGGGCAGAGAACTTCAACCCCACCTTGTCAACCAACAGGCAAAGCCTTGTTACTTCGATATGCAGGAGGAAAACCTTTTAAATTACGAAGCTTTGCTCGCTGTTTCTCCATCTTTGACGTCACACCAGGCAAAGACTACCGGGCAAAGTTGGCCCGTGCAGATGGGGCCTAAGTTATTATATGTGTTTATATGGTATTCAGTCAAGGAATACTATCTTTGATTGACGTATATAGATGTTTCGATAAATCACAGTCTGGATTTACATACATAGGCCTATATAAGCATTATAGTAAACATTAAGAAGAACATTATTGATTAGGAGATATGACTAAAAGAAAAGATCTAGTAGGCAACTCGTATATCCATGAAATGAGACTCTGCCACATCATAGGGTTGGCCAGAGGAGAGTGGTGAAGAACTCCTGTCCGCAATTGTACATGTGGCAAAGCTGGACACGTTCGGATCACATCTGATACAGTACATGATTATTCAGCAGGGGGATTGGTCTCATTCATATGTGCAATTCGAATATTATTATGCTGCCACATCTACGCCAGACACAAAACAGGGGATAAAGAAGAACCTTTAGACAACTGTACAGTGGCCTAGATGAAAACATTGCGTATAAGGGGGTCACTTTTTGTTGGTTATTAGGAAGATTACTGATTTTTCCAAATTATGCTAAGGATATATTGCGGTAGTCTGTTTCATGATAAAGTTTGTAATATATAGTATCTATATATTTCCTTGACAATTATGAGACTATCCCATTAAAGAAGTATTTCATCCCGTGTAAGTTTATGCCTGTATTATTTTCATTTATCAGTAGTGTTTCTTCAAAACACTGATCATTTAGTTTAGTTTGTGTAATACACACATGTATGTATCAAAACGCTATTACTGTTTCAGTTGCGAAAAGTATCTTCACGCACTTCATTCAAATCTTTCATTTTCTCTCCATTCAAGTCATTATCACCCACGCGCTGCACAATCATATAAAAAATTAGAGTTTGGAGAGAGTCCAGTGGTTCATCAACAATTTTACACTCCACATTTTCACGAAGAGCCTCGGGAGCATTATTATTATTATTATTATTATTATTATTATTATTATTATTATTACGGTATATTTGATGATGCCTGAAAAGTTTTACCGATAATGGTGATGACAATGCATATAATTCTATGATTTGATATTTCATTTGTATTCAAATATATGTATTTAGATATTTCACTTATATTAATAATAGGATAATTCTTGCTCTTATATAGAAAGGTATACGATTCGTCAGGTATGAATCTATTGTACAAAATATATTATAAAGATCATCACATTGAGAACTGATCTACTTCATGACTCTCAAATCTATTAGGCTTCACCTTTTCAGGTAACGAAGTACAATCGGCGGCAAAAGTCCTGTCGCCACATCTGTTAAGTCATGAAGTAGGCTACAGTATTCAAACATAAGATTCACAGACAAAAAATCAGAGAAGTTTATCAATTTGCCAGGAGATATTGGAATTTTATAGGATGGATGTGTTTGTTCGATGGTTAGCTTCAAGAAGATCTGAATGAGGCGACAACACTTTTGCTAGCGACTGTACATTACTTCTTTACACCATGACACCATCTTATTCTTACTCTCTTTCCTGTCCCATTCTTCCTTCCTCTTCACGATCGGACACCATTCATTACACATTGACAGATCATTATAAAAGAAATATTTAGTGCTGAAAGTATTGTATTTATATTCTGCATACCGTAGAAGAAGAAAATTTGGAACACGGTGAATAAAGCCAGCCGAAATCGATACAATATTGACTGAGAAACATTTCCTCTCGTCCAAATAAGTTTAAACCGGCAATATTTCAAGTAACAACTGAACACATAACTTTATACTTCTAAGTTTCCTTGAAATTTCACAGGCAGAGATTAACCTGTATTTTGTCTTTTGTTTAAGAGTGAATTTCATTTTATCAAACTTTAGATTGACTAATGTCATGTCAGCCAATTTTTTTCCATATGTAATTGGACCAGCTCTATAATTAAAGTGCTAAAACTGTGTGAACGACATTTTAGGGTTACATAATATCCTGAAGCTTAAATTTCGTGTAATGGAGTGTTTTAGGTCATGACGATATTGATCCTGAAATGGTATAGATTTCCAATAGGATACCGCAAATCCTCCCTCAGGTGTATGGAAGGCCACGACAACCTCTGACAACACTACAACAACTCTCACGCTTTCACTCTCTATAATCAAAACTGATATACAAGAGACGATCGCTTCACTTCCATTTGTTTTCCTTCTCTCTCTCTCTCTCTCTCTCTCTCTCTCTCTCTCTCTCTCTCTCTGGGATTGTGTCTTGATATCCATCTACTGTCAAAAATTTCAGTGCATGTATATTTAACCTATACAAATATTTAATCCTTGTTTCCATGTTCTTTTTGATAGTTTTGCTTTGATGAGTAAAAATCTGCTCAGGAGGAACCGCTGCAAAATTTAATCTAAGGATTCTACTCCAGGTCAATACCCGAGGGAAATTGCCACATGTGTACCTGAGTGAACAAATGGGGGATCAGTTTTGAATCATAGTTTAAGGAATCGGTAAACCTCTAATTTTCCTGAGAAGACAAGGCAAAAGTTGCAACTGCACTCCATTAATCTGTACTATTAAAGTAACTGGCGAGTGGACTCCAACTCGATCCTGTCTCGTTATGGCCACTGGTCGATCAGTCAATAATTATGGATGAAGGTGAAAAAAGTATGTGGCTCTGACCAGAAACACTCGCCATCTTCGGATGGTCGGACTTGGTGTAAAAATGTGAACTGTCTGTAGAATTTCTAGCACTGGTGGCAGGAACAGGTTGCCCAAATGTACAGTATAGTAGACGGATAAGAAGATATTTCCTGAATACTACAACTACAATGGTACAAGGCCAGTGAGGGGGTTTTATGACGTTTTGAAGCTTTGTGATTACCGATTAAGACTCCTTTGTAGGAATAGATTTTAGCTGCCTCTCCAGTGAGTGTAATCGATTCTCCGACCATAGGATTAATATTCAGTTTGGCCAAAAATTATCTGAGACATAAAAGAAGGTGAAAAAAAGGGTAAATAATTTTTTCTGAATCAATGAGTTGCAAGGTTAAGTCACGAGAAAGTCGGTATCAAACTTTTGTGACGAAAATTGATCGATTGTAGCTTGGACAATAAGATAAAGGACAGCTCATTGCATTATTTACTTAACATTCTTTCTTCATGCGTAAACTCAACGATTAATTGTTGATTTTTTCTCTAATATCAGTTTTTGTATTGAAAACACTAGGTAGAAAACTTCTTATTGGCAGCTTATTCGATAATGCTTCAGGAACCGTAATAATTATTTACTAACAGGACTTGACCAAGTAATATCAGCACCGTCACTGTACAAATCACACCGTCATAGCAAGGTGACATCATACTGTTCACAACTGCACCAGGTTAAAACCATATAACCTTGCACCACCAACACTGTTATAGTTCTCGACTTGAGTGTGTATTTATAATGTACACACACACATACACACACACGTACCACAAACACCATCACCACACACACACACACACACACACACACACACACACATCACCCAACACCACAATCATCCCCATCACATTTATCACACTAACACCTCTGCAAAATTCATCACCCTAAATCCATCACCATTATTCACATCTCCCAATCACCACAACGACCACCACAACACATATACCATCACCACCATCATGCACCACCACCACATACACCATCACCACCACGACCATCACACACACACACACACACACATCACGACTTACCAAGACGTGGTACATCACCTTCATGCACCTCACAATACTTAAGGACCCCCGTGATGTAGTCAGAAAATTGGAGGTTAACGAGTCCTTCAAACAATGCCACGAAACACCACCTACATTGAAGGAGCTTGTTTCGTGGCAGAATCAGGTGGAATCAGAAGCCACCAGGCCTCATACACGATCACAGGGTCCCTTAATAAATATCTAACACTAGAAAACCCGCGGTATTACATAAGCATATGCTCCTTCATCCACTGGTCAGACTGAGGTTTCGTCCATCCTCAAACTTTTTCTCAGGGAATTGGGGCACAGCAGAAAAGAGCATATATATATACCTGAGACGAGAATGGAAATTGAAGGACGGAGGATGAGGGAAGAAAGCATGTGTTCGTGTGGTAGATCCTCAAGTTATACTCTCACTCACCTACTCTATACTGTACTCCATCCATCCGTCCCCGCCCTAAGCTGCATTCAGTGAAGCCTTCCTTCCATTGTTGCCAACAGCGTTATAGTTTGTTCCTCCCAGCGGCCACCACAACCTCTTGCACGACACTCTCACGTCCTTCGGTATTGGATTGCCTTTCCTACTTGCAGCCGTCAACACTCCTGGACGTAATCTTTTCCTCTGACCGCAGCCCATACCTCCATCTCTTCTTGTACAGTCATTGACAATAATTGTGTATTTTCTGATATATTAAGCAAGGGCATGCAAGAAGGCTCTCAGTATGTTGTGGAAATCTTAAAATTTTTCTGTAATACCTATACATAATCTTGACTCAGCTTCTATACGAAATGCTATGATGTAAACATATCATGACTAAGTACAGTACTTTAAAAACAAGAGGGCGAAAGAAAGAAGTTACTGTCCTAGTCTGTACTTTATTTTTCTCTCGACCGCAATCCATACAGTCCTGCCTATCTTCTGAGTCATCTTTCATGATGACGACTGTGGCTGCCATTTCCTTTTTATTTGTCAATCTGTCTAGCCACACGACCTCCCTGCAGTCCAGCCTCTTCGTCCTCGTCATCTCCTTACCTTTTAGTATTTAATCTAGTGGACGTGGTCGTTATAGAATTCAACGTCCTTAATCAAAAATCCTATTTTATTCTCTCTCCCAAATAATCACACATACCAGGGGTATAAATATAAATAAATTTCTCCACGTGGAATCGAACCCGGCCTGCAAATTTTGTGCTATTTGTCCCTCATGATTTTATATAAGCTCACTTTTAATTAACGACAACGCCACTAAGTCTGTCTTAATGCCAGCTGCTAAAAGTGTACTGGACACAATACGAAAGTGAACCACATGTTTTTATCTAACCATGTTTATAATAATAAACCTGTAGCCTTCACACTAATGTCGGATGAGTACTGTACTGCAATACGTATCGACCATGGAAGGGTTACAACAAAATTAATCAAGACATAACTCCAGTCCTTACCATCAAACCTTTATTATTGTCCGAAAGGTGACACTTAGAAGTTCTGCCCTTACCAATCCTGTCTTTGATCTCAGTTATTTCATTATCATGGAGGCAACTGTACCACGATCATTACGAATAGATGAATGTTAAGGGGGTTAATACACTTTTGGTACATTAGAGCGTCTTGATTCCTCCGTGGTATGCAAGAAAACCGGACCTGATTAACAGCGATAATGGTGTCCTGTTGCTTGGAATAGTTTGGAGGAAAAGGTTGCTCCAGATTTACCAACATTGCATTACCCACTTAACTCTGCCAATGTGAAGAAATTATTTTAAGAAGATATGTGATTCAACCCGGTAATATATTTTTTCATTAGTTATTATGAGGAAAGCGATGATTTAAAGATATATATTTCTATTCATTACCCACTTTTTGGCTGCCTTTGGTTTCCTCCTTGATTACTCTGCCAACCTTGTTAACATGACTACTGATTATATTAGACTGGCTGCTTTTCTATCACAACTTGAGGAGCCTGTGATGTTGTTAGCAAGTTCGAGGCTCCTGATATCTCCACACTACATCACGAAACAGATTTCCTCTGTAAGGAGTTGCTGCTTGTGGCACAGTGGGAGCAATCAGTGGTCTCCAAATCACAACCTATAAAACACCATTACAAAAAATTGCACAAAATAACATGCTTGGCAGGTCGAACTAATAACTATTTTCAATTTACATAAAATGTTGTTTTATACAAGGTTGGATGATATCTCAGATTACACCTTTTTGCGAAATAAGCCCAGCAATGTAATGCTATGTTTGTTCTCTAATATGTTTATTTCCTTCAGTAGCGCTTACTTCCTGAATCCCCGTTCCTTTCCTGCCTACTTACTCTTCATAAAAATATTTTCAGCTTCAGCAAGTTATCCCAACCTGGAACTGAACCAGAGGTCAGTGTTTGTTTGTCCTTTGTACAGTATGACGTGCTTTCATCCCTACCTACTCAGTTTATTCAGTTGGACAGCACAGTACATCAGCATGACTACTACCTGCTGGAGTATGATATGGTTGGCTGGTGGTGTCTTGTCACCGAGTACCGAAGCTGAACACTCAGGGTAGGAATTCTTACGTCATAGGAATCAAAGATATTTGTCTAAAAAGCACAACTTAGTTGTTACTGCTGATATATTTGTGGTTTCGTGATAGCTCTGTGTCTAGCGGCACGCTAGCCTTGCAGAAAATGGTCGTAAGTGCTATACAACCCACTACACTATTACTAGTATTTGTACATATTTGTACAGTTGGAAAATCAAAAATCTAATCCATTTCCACCAGAGGATAGTGTAACTGTGTAGTTTGCGGTGTGATATTTGTCTATCATATTTCACTTACACATGAACATGCTGTAAAGATATTTCCAAAATTACTTGATTTAATTTCGACACTCATCGACCCCTTCGGACAGCCACTTGATTTAGCTACTGTACAGTCATCGTCGATAGTCCCATTGAGAATTTTGACATTGCAAAAACAGAATAAGATAACTAGGGAAACGTGATAGCTTCAAAGGTTCGGAAATGAAGAAATCTTTGAATATTTATCCCTTCAATTCATAACACTAGGAGTGGGTAAGAATTATTTATTGCAATTGTACAAGACATTTATACCGATATGAGAATTTTGCTTGTATTGAACAAGTATTTTAATAATTTGTAAAAAAAAAATTTACTGGCGTTGCAATTATACTGCCTCTGTAAGTGAAATAAAAGACACCTGAATTATTAAAGATCATTAAGGACCCTGTGATCGTGTATGGGAATTAGAGGCTTCTAATTCCTCCTGACTATGCCACGAAACAAGCTCCTTCTTAATAGGTGGTGTTTCGTGGCAATATTTGAAGGACTCATTTACCTCCAATATTCTGACTACATCACAGGGTCTCTTATGGCACCCTGCATGTTGTAATCAGGAAATTGTAGATATACGAGTCCTTCAAATATTGCCACGAAACACCACCTATATGGAAGGAGTTTGTTTCGTTGCATGGTCAGGAGAAATCAGAAGCCTCCAATTATCATGTACGAGCACAGGGTCCTTAAAGGTAAGTTGAAGCAATGATGATGAAAACTAAAGGGGGGAAGAAGGGGCGTAGTCAGGGCTGTGAGGGAGTATATATAGCCAGCCAGAAGTTTATCTCACCACAGTTTAGCTCCTGTCTTAGTCTCACCGCCATCATGAGGACACTGGTAAATGATCTTTCACTTCTGAATTACATTTTCATCCAGGATATAAAAAAAATATATAACCAAGCCATTAATTCTAGTGAACTGCATAATTTAAAGGGAAAATGTTTATACATATAGGTTTTTAAAATAACAAAAGAATAATTTATGAATATCTATCGATTTTTCATATACCAAAAGAAATATATATATAACTTAAATTTTTTTAAGAAACAAATTTCATGCATCCAGTCCAAATAAATGATGTTGCTAAGAACATCCTAATGCAGCGTTAAATTATTATTGAAATGAATGTGTGATTGTCGTACTATGTTATAATTATTCTAATAAGAACAGAGAACATGAAATTACATACACACCTGTCAGTTGTTGCAGATAACCCATTCATCATCTCTCTGTGGGGCACTTTTTCTGTTGGCATGATCACCGTGTATTGACTTGATGTGAGACTCCTGGCCCATGGAGTGGTGACATTCAACAAATCACACTTTGCATATTTCGACGACGGGTGTAGATATTTAAATTCAATTAAGGAAAAATCCGTCCTGTAGAGGCTTGTCTGAAAGGATTATGTTGCAGTAATTTATATATTTTCTTGCAGGTTGTTTTGGCAGTGATAGGGGTGTGCTCCGCCTCCTATCAGGCCCCCAACGTCCATCCCAGGTACACGGGCCCTGTGGCCGCCACCGTCCCAGCTGGCGTTGATGGCCAGATCGTCCAGGTGCCTGACACACACGAAGTGATGGCGGCTCGTAACAAATTCTTCACGACTTACAACCAACAACTGGCTAAAGTCAACTCACACCCGACCAGTCATTCTTATTCAGCTCCTGCTCCCTCTTATCATGCTTCTGCCCCTGCTCCCTCTTACCCCACATACAGTGGACCCTCCGGACCAGCTTACCGTGCCCCTGGCTATCCCTTCAATGACCAGGACGAACCAAGACCTGTTGGTGACACTGCCGACGTTGCCTCTGCCAAGGCTAGTTTCTCCAACTCGTACAACAGAAAGGCAGCAGAGGCAGCAGCTGCCCCCGATGTTTACATCATCACTGGAAGTCCAGCACCTTTACCCGTTTCCTACGCTCCTGCCCCCGTCTCCAACAACTATCCTGCTGCTGCCCCTGCTGCCTCTTATCCTTCTTATGGCCCTGCTCCCTCTTACGCCCATCACAGTGGACCCCCTGGACCAGCTTACCGTGCCCCTGGCTATCCCTTCAATGACCAGGACGAACCAAGACCTGTTGGTGACACGGCTGAGGTAGCCGCCGCTAAGGGACAATTCTTCAGTACATATAACAGACAGGCAGCAGAGGCAGCAGCTGCTCCAGACCACTACGTCACCCACTCTTATTAAGGAGCCGAACTGTCAAATTCATACAAACAAATACTAATGTATATATAAAGCATATCTACATTGTCCAATAAATCATAGTAAAGTGTGTCTTGTATTACTCTTAATCAACATTTCCTACCATGTCACTCGATAAGCATTTATAAGAAGACTACCTATAAGTTAATAGAGGAGGAATAAAGAGTTTAGTTATCTATGAGAGTAGGGTTTACACATATCGTTAATGTGTTGACTATAAAGATTTGCTTCATTATGAAAGGAAGAGGAAACGAGACGGTCTGTTTACCGCTGGGGAAGGAAACATCATTGGCTGGAAGACATTGTAATTTTGCTTGACTACCGTATATGTTTTATTGAATTTATTAAAAATTCGCTAGTCATATATATAGATATATATATATATATATATATATATATATATATATATATATATATATATATATATATATATATATATATATATATATATATATATATATATATATATATATATATATATATATATATATACAGGGTGTATCGCGACGTATAGCATTAGCTTACACCAGAGATATAAAATATAATTTTGAGTATATTTTGTTCTATAAAGCATGCTGTGTGTAATCTCAGTAAAGTACAATGAATACTGATAAAAACTATTTTAACTTGTGTAGTCAAATGGCGGTGAGCATCGGAGGGAGTGGAAGCCTAATATCGTTTTCGGACCAAAGAGGCCTTATTTATTTCATCTTAATAAGTTTTATCATGATTACAATATTTATCTGATGTTCTATAACATACAGTCACGAGCTGATGGAAGGGACACACTTGAAACGAGCCCCATATCAAGCATTAGGCACCTCACGCCACTACACATCTTACCTTACCTTAGTGCGGGGCCCATTTCAAGTGTGTCCGTTCCATCAGCTCGTGACTGTACATTGAATCATATTTTCAATGCAGAGGGATAATACCAGGCCCCTATAAATAATATTCGACGAAATATGATTAATATCTTTTGGAGGTTAGGTAAACTCTACCGACATAATGCAACCTGCAAGCCTCAGCATTTCCCTACATTTCACGGATTTTCTTCTTATAGAGGCCTGGTATTATCCATCTGCATTGA
Organism: Petrolisthes cinctipes; assembly: GCA_033782935.1. NCBI lineage: Eukaryota > Metazoa > Arthropoda > Malacostraca > Decapoda > Porcellanidae > Petrolisthes > Petrolisthes cinctipes. The sequence goes on along the minus strand of JAWQEG010003521.1, from coordinate 59,439 downwards.
AAATATGATTCAATGTACGTTATAGAACATCACATAAATATTGCAATCATGATCAAACTTATTAAGATAAAATAAATAAGGCCTCTTTGGTCCGAAAACGATATTTTATGCTTTCACTCCCTCCGAAGCTCACCGCCATTTGACAACACGAGTTAAAATAGTTTTTATCAGTATTCATTGTACTTTACTGGGATCACACACAGCATACTTTATAGAACATATTATACTCAAAATTATATTTTATATCTCTGGTGTAAGTTAATGCTATACGTCGCGATACACCTTGTATATATACATATATATATATTATTTTTAATAATTTCACATTTTCTCCTTTCTTTTCTATTCTTATTGACGTGCTCATCCTGCACAATGGGAGATGGCGTAAAGTATAAGAAAAAAGTCCCACTTGTCTCTCACTCTACAAATACTACTGCTGTTTATTCGTAACTTGTAACGTGTGTGTGTCTGGGTTTACAGCAGAGTATTGATTCGGCAACTCAACCTTTGATGTCAATTTTTTCAGTAATATATTTTTACACATCACGTGACTTCATACGGAATAATATGAAAGAAATATATCTTAAAATTATCATTACACCAGTTGAAAGAACCTCTCAATCAACAAGCAGCGAAAAGTATGTCCCGTCGATACTCCTAAATTTAAAATATTGAGAATCCTTAACTTACTGAGTACTATTTTCCTTCCCTCTTCTTGCAATGTCAATTCATTTGTGGGCGTTGATGTATTTTGAGTGTTGTTTTTTTAGAAGACTGGTGCGTCAAATTAACTTAAACTGTATCGATATATTATTATGATGCTCGATCGTAATAGTCATGGACTAAAATCTTGAGAATTTGCGAAGTATCCATGCGGGAGAAGGTTAAGGAAGAAGTAAAGTATTGGTAAATCTGGAGTAACTGATTACTCCAAACCATTCCAAGCAACAGGTACCACCATTATATTTATTCATTCATTCATTCATTAAAGTTTGGATGAATGAAGGCGCTCTAATGTACCAAAAGTGCATTACCCCCAAATTAAAGTTGAGGCCCGCTAGTCGACGGTCCATGAGTGAGTGATATTTCAATGTGACATTTAGGGCAGAGTTGAGGAAAAAATATTCAGTGTTTCCTGAGGCATCACCATCACCACAACATGGCGACAAGAAGGATGAAATCTGACACATGCAAAGTTTCCGGACCAAAGAACTGACGACAAGAGAAGACTGGTCAACTCCGGGTGTTGTCTGTGGGTAGGACTCATTCAGAATTTGAACTAAAGGCCCTTTTTGTCACAATGCAAATGGTCATAAAAACAGAGTAAATATAAAAAAACTATATTTGATTGTGGCCTTTCTGGGACGAGGCCCATATTCAGCCATATTTGTCAGAGAGAGAGAGATCGCTGTGCCTAATTAATGTATAAAGCAGTTATTTATTTACTTGTAGCTAGGCTACCCGTTAATTAAGGGGATAGAATACATTTAGTGTATTAGAGAGTCTTGTTTCCCTCAAAGAATGCCAGGAAGCAGGACCAGATTAATAAAAATAATGGTGACCAGTTGCTTGGAATAGTTTGGAGGAATCATCTGTCACAGATATACCAACACTGTACTGCCCCTTTAATTAAATGGTTTATTGCATCAAACCATTCACATTAATTACACAAAGATCGTCATCATCATCATCATCATCATCATCATCAAGGTTAATAATTTCATAGGCTAAGCAGCGAGGGTTTTATGAATGCTTTAGTGGGCAGTACACTGTTGGTAAATCTGGAGCAATTGAATCTTTCAAAAACATCAAGCAAGAAGCCATATATATATATATATATATATATATATATATATATATATATATATATATATATATATATATATATATATATATATATATATATATATATATATATATATATATATATATATATATATATATATATACATATATATATATATATAATTATGTGTGTGTGTTTGTGCACTTCGAAAATTATGGTTGAATCTCATTCACATCGGTTGGTATGTATCGATGGTAATTAATGAATTTCTAACACATTGAATAAAGTGTAAAAAAACAACAACAAAAAACACTATTTTCATTGTTGATGTATTGCATGGTGAATATTATCCTTCACTCACGTTGTTGAAACCTTGAGGTATATAGTACAACATAGCAGCCATATAATTATTAGGATTATAAATAATGTTAAATATATTGCAATCAGTATAAGATGGATGCAAATACAAATGTATTTGCACCATTAAAAACGTAATATTAATGACAATAAATATAACTCATAGTCGAATTCACAGTATATGGATTATAATCAAACGGTGAAAACTATAGTGTGGTTGAAGGGGAGGGAGGTATTCAGGGCTGTGAGAGAGTATATATAGCCTGGGAAGAGTTACTCTAACCACAGTTCGGCTTCTACCTTACTCTCAATACGCCATCATGAGGACACTGGTAACTGCTTCTCAATTTCTGATTCAACAAAAACACGTCTTATAAGAGCAGATCATTCAGTTCAGGGGAACACAACTTTACATTTATATTAACTAGGATATCTTCGATTGGATGTACCATTGACTGTCACCGACTGTGTTCCCAAACTAGTTTAATAGTAGTGTCCATAACTGTTGCTTCCAAGGCATCAGTTTCGTTAGCTTCTGTTAGATTTCAAACATTATTTTTCTCAAAACTTCGATGAGGCTGACATCAGGCTTACAGAAAAAAAAACAAGACAATCAAATTTACTATTGACCATTTCATACGGAATTAACTTTAGGGGCAGATGTGCAATGAAACTTGTACTTGCCGGAGAGACATTTTTTATTCATTTGTATATCCCACTTCACATTGAAGCAATGAAAATCTGAATAACAGTAAAGAGAACTGTATTCTCTGCATGTTCGCACTATTATTTAATTAATCAAATTGGAGAAATTTTACAGATCATGCATAGTGTTCATTAGTTATTTTTTACTATAAATTCGCCTATGTTTCTAAAAAATAATTCAGGAGAAATGAATTTTCAAATTTTTATGCCTGAATATTTATGGTTGCTATGCACAAACACAATGAAAACCCTTTCTCTTGCAGGTTGTTTTGGCAGTGATAGGGGTGTGCTCCGCCTCCTATCAGGCCCCCAACGTCCATCCCAGGTACACGGGCCCTGTGGCCGCCACCGTCCCCGCTGGCGTTGATGGCCAGATCGTCCAGGTGCCTGACACACACGAAGTGATGGCGGCTCGTAACAAATTCTTCACGACTTACAACGAACAATTGGCTAAAGTTAACTCACACCCGACCAGTCATTCTTATTCAGCTCCTGCTCCCTCTTATCCTTCTCATGCCCCTGCTCCCTCTTATCCTTCTCATGCCCCTGCTCCCTCTTACCCCACATACAGTGGACCCTCCGGACCAGCTTACCGTGCCCCTGGCTATCCCTTCAATGACCAGGACGAACCAAGACCTGTTGGTGACACGGCTGAGGTAGCCGCCGCTAAGGGACAATTCTTCAGTACATATAACAGACAGGCAGCAGAGGCAGCAGCTGCTCCAGACCACTACGCCACCCACTCTTATTAAGGAGCCGAACTGTCAAATTCATACAAACAAATACTAATGTATATATAAAGCATATCTACATTGTCCAATAAATCATAGTAAAGTGTGTCTTGTATTACTCTTAATCAACATTTCCTACCATGTCACTCGATAAGCATTTATAAGAAGACTACCTATAAGTTAATAGAGGAGGAATAAAGAGTTTAGTTATCTATGAGAGTAGGGTTTACACATATCGTTAATGTGTTGACTATAAAGATTTGCTTCATTATGAAAGGGAGAGGAAACGAGACGGTCTGTTTACCGCTGGGGAAGGAAACATCATTGGCTGGAAGACATTGTAATTTTCCTTGACTACCGTATATGTTTTATTGAATTTATTAAAAATTCGCTATTCAAATATATATAATATTTTTAATAATTTCACATTTTCTCCTTTCTTTTCTATTCTTATTGACGTGCTCATCCTGCACAATGGGAGATGGCGTAAAGTATAAGAAAAAAGTCCCTCTTGTCTCTCACTCTACAAATACTACTGCTGTTTATTCGTAACTTGTAACGTGTGTGTGTCTGGGTTTACAGCAGAGTATTGATTCGGCAACTCAACCTTTGATGTCAATTTTTTCAGTAATATATTTTTACACATCACGTGACTTCATACGGAATAATATGAAAGAAATATATCTTAAAATTATCATTACACCAGTTGAAAGAACCTCTCAATCAACAAGCAGCGAAAAGTATGTCCCGTCGATACTCCTAAATTTAAAATATTGAGAATCCTTAACTTACTGAGTACTATTTTCCTTCCCTCGTCTTGCAATGTCAATTCATTTGTGGGCGTTGATGTATTTTGAGTGTTGTTTTTTTAGAAGACTGGTGCGTCAAATTAACTTAAACTGTATCGATATATTATTATGATGCTCGATCATAATAGTCATGGACTAAAATCTTGAGAATTTGCGAAGTATCCATGCGGGAGAAGGTTAAGGAAGAAGTAAAGTATTGGTAAATCTGGAGTAACTGATTACTCCAAACCATTCCAAGCAACAGGTACCACCATTATATTTATTCATTCATTCATTCATTAATGTTTGGATGAATGAAGGCGCTCTAATGTACCAAAAGTGCATTACCCCCAAATTAAAGTTGAGGCCCGCTAGTCGACGGTCCATGAGTGAGTGATATTTCAATGTGACATTTAGGGCAGAGTTGAGGAAAAAATATTCAGTGTTTCCTGAGGCATCACCATCACCACAACATGGCGACAAGAAGGATGAAATCTGACACATGCAAAGTTTCCGGACCAAAGAACTGACGACAAGAGAAGACTGGACAACTCCAACTATGTAGGTGTCATAAGGGTACTCTCAGCCAATCAGAACGCTTGCTGGGTAAGCCTCAGGTCTCTCAGCCAATGACAGCTCGTGGTATAAACCAGAGTCGAGCTGACACTGTATCCAACACAAACAATAATTTCCATTATCGTTTTTACCATTACTCGATCAATATATCTTTTTCGCTCACAGATCCTGTATCTAAAAAGACATATTAGTATCTGTAACTAATTATCATATCCATATATACGAAAAAAAACCTCTAAATGATCTAGGTAGAACGTAGCTGTGGCAGATTAATGAATGGTAACACTGTCACGTCGTAAGTAAGTAGGCAAAAAGCATTATGAGTAAAACTCAGTTCTTGTTTAATTCGATATTATCTTTCAGATTTTAATATTTAATTAAGTACCTTTAGTTGACTTTTGGCCCGAAATACCCGCTGCAGAGAAGAGATTGTTATGATTCCTGTGCTGCCAGATACAAAGAAATTTCCCCATTTTAGAGTAATGTATAGGGTTCCAAAGGGTTGACAAGTCGAAAATTTGGGAAATTTTACTAGAGATCCATATTCCTTTATATTAATTTAACCATTGAAGATACGAGGGTTTTTACATTCCAAAAACACTCGATAAGTAGCCGCTTTAATGTATAAAGGGAATTATTTTACCAAGATATTATCGTGACTACTACCCTATAATTTTGTGCAGGTTAGGGAGTGTACTGTATAAGGAACAAGCAGAGATATTGAATATTATGATATAGCTCAATGACTTTTAAATATCTATACTAAACCAAGCTTTTTTTGTACTCTTTTCTCATTGTTATACTGTACAAGGTAATTAGCTGGTTTATGAATTTACTGTACTTAAGAGTCCTAAAGCAATGCTAGCTCATGCTAGATTATATTTATCTAATACCAGGATCTAAATAGGCCAAAACTAACTTGTCAATTTTTAATAAAGAGACCACATAGTAGCCTAACAAGCACTAATTCAGCTAATGCCGATCTTAAATGGTCATTATGGTCACTGCTCATGTAGGCTATGCATCATTAAAATATTGTGTGTTTCAGCCGTCCTATTGAGAGTTAAGTGTTATTTTTATCTCGCAAATTAATATTAATTAGTACGGTACACAATATTAAGACTATGTTCTCTGATATTCATTGGTTTTCTGTTGATGCATTGGTTTCAATAATATTTCTAGTGTGGAGAGGGCCTAGGGGTTATTTTTATTATTGCAGATTGGTTCTTCATTGGAATGTAGAATTTACAGGCCTCTATATAAATACTACATTACTGTAGTCAACACTGGCCTTTTAATAACCTGATGATAATTTACTAGTTTAGTAATACTGTACTGTATAGATTATTTGGATAGTAACATTATGATATAAATAAGATTTTATCAGTTACAGACTGAGGTAGAGTGGGCAATTGAGGAGACAGAGAGAGCTCATTTATAAAATTCAGATTTGTAGGTGGATGGTAGAATACAAGGGAAGACTATAGGAAGGAGTGTTGTATTTTCTCTATTTGAACTCCAACAAACATTAGCGTCCACTACCATAGTGTGTACTTAGCATTGGCCACATTGTGACAGTGTTACCAATCATTAAACTGCCACAGCTACGTTCTATCTAGAGCATTTAGAGTTTTTTTATTTTTCGTATATATGGATATGATAATTAGTTACAGATACTAATATGTCTTTTTAGATACAGGATCTGTGAGTGAAAAAGATATATTGATCGAGTAATGGTAAAAACGATAATGGAAATTATTGCTTGTATTGGAAACAGTGTCAGCTCGACTCTAATTTGTACCACGAGCTCTCATTGGCTGAGAGACCTGAGGCTTACCCAGCAAGCGTTCTGGTTGGCTGAGACGACCCTTATGACACCTACATAGTTGGACTTGATTGAATTTGAACTAATGGCCCTTTTTGTCACAATGCAAATGGTCATAAAAACAGAGTAAATATAAAAAAACTATCTTTGATTGTGGCCTTTATGGGACGAGGCCCATATTCAGCCATATTTGTCAGAGAGAGAGAGATCGCTGTGCCTAATTAATGTATAAAGCAGTTATTTATTTACTTGTAGCTAGGCTACCCGTTAATTAAGGGGATAGAATACATTTAGTGTATTAGAGAGTCTTGTTTCCCTCAAAGAATGCCAGGAAGCAGGACCAGATTAATAAAAATAATGGTGACCAGTTGCTTGGAATAGTTTGGAGGAATCATCTGTCACAGATATACCAACACTGTACTGCCCCTTTAATTAAATGGTTTATTGCATCAAACCATTCACATTAATTACACAAAGATCGTCATCATCATCATCATCATCATCATCATCAAGGTTAATAATTTCATAGGCTAAGCAGCGAGGGTTTTATGAATGCTTTAGTGGGCAGTACACTGTTGGTAAATCTGGAGCAATTGAATCTTTCAAAAACATCAAGCAAGAAGCCATATATATATATATATATATATATATATATATATATATATATATATATATATATATATATATATATATATATATATATATATATATATATATATATATATATATATATATATATATATATATATATATATATATATATATATATAATTATGTGTGTGTGTTTGTGCACTTCGAAAATTATGGTTGAATCTCATTCACATCGGTTGGTATGTATCGATGGTAATTAATGAATTTCTAACACATTGAAAAAAGTGTAAAAAAACAACAACAAAAAACACTATTTTCATTGTTGATGTATTGCATGGTGAATATTATCCTTCACTCACGTTGTTGAAACCTTGAGGTATATAGTACAACATAGCAGCCATATAATTATTAGGATTATAAATAATGTTAAATATATTGCAATCAGTATAAGATGGATGCAAATACAAATGTATTTGCACCATTAAAAACGTAATATTAATGACAATAAATATAACTCATAGTCGAATTCACAGTATATGGATTATAATCAAACGGTGAAAACTATAGTGTGGTTGAAGGGGAGGGAGGTATTCAGGGCTGTGAGAGAGTATATATAGCCTGGGAAGAGTTACTCTAACCACAGTTCGGCTTCTACCTTACTCTCAATACGCCATCATGAGGACACTGGTAACTGCTTCTCAATTTCTGATTCAACAAAAACACGTCTTATAAGAGCAGATCATTCAGTTCAGGGGAACACAACTTTACATTTATATTAACTAGGATATCTTCGATTGGATGTACCATTGACTGTCACCGACTGTGTTCCCAAACTAGTTTAATAGTAGTGTCCATAACTGTTGCTTCCAAGGCATCAGTTTCGTTAGCTTCTGTTAGATTTCAAACATTATTTTTCTCAAAACTTCGATGAGGCTGACATCAGGCTTACAGAAAAAAAAACAAGACAATCAAATTTACTATTGACCATTTCATACGGAATTAACTTTAGGGGCAGATGTGCAATGAAACTTGTACTTGCCGGAGAGACATTTTTTATTCATTTGTATATCCCACTTCACATTGAAGCAATGAAAATCTGAATGATAGTAAAGAGAACTGTATTCTCTGCATGTTCGCACTATTATTTAATTAATCAAATTGGAGAAATTTTACAGATCATGCATAGTGTTCATTAGTTATTTTTTACTATAAATTCGCCTATGTTTCTAAAAAATAATTTAGGAGAAATGAATTTTCAAATTTTTATGCCTGAATATTTATGGTTGCTATGCACAAACACAATGAAAACCCTTTCTCTTGCAGGTTGTTTTGGCAGTGATAGGGGTGTGCTCCGCCTCCTATCAGGCCCCCAACGTCCATCCCAGGTACACGGGCCCTGTGGCCGCCACCGTCCCCGCTGGCGTTGATGGCCAGATCGTCCAGGTGCCTGACACACACGAAGTGATGGCGGCTCGTAACAAATTCTTCACGACTTACAACCAACAACTGGCTAAAGTCAACTCACACCCGACCAGTCATTCTTATTCAGCTCCTGCTCCCTCTTATCCTTCTCATGCCCCTGCTCCCTCTTATCCTTCTCATGCCCCTGCTCCCTCTTACCCCACATACAGTGGACCCTCCGGACCAGCTTACCGTGCCCCTGGCTATCCCTTCAATGACCAGGACGAACCAAGACCTGTTGGTGACACTGCCGACGTTGCCTCTGCCAAGGCTAGTTTCTCCAACTCGTACAACAGAAAGGCAGCAGAGGCAGCAGCTGCCCCCGATGTTTACATCATCACTGGAAGTCCAGCACCTTTACCCGTTTCCTACGCTCCTGCCCCCGTCTCCAACAACTATCCTGCTGCTGCCCCTGCTGCCTCTTATCCTTCTTATGGCCCTGCTCCCTCTTACGCCCATCACAGTGGACCCCCTGGACCAGCTTACCGTGCCCCTGGCTATCCCTTCAATGACCAGGACGAACCAAGACCTGTTGGTGACACGGCTGAGGTAGCCGCCGCTAAGGGACAATTCTTCAGTACATATAACAGACAGGCAGCAGAGGCAGCAGCTGCTCCAGACCACTACGCCACCCACTCTTATTAAGGAGCCGAACTGTCAAATTCATACAAACAAATACTAATGTATATATAAAGCATATCTACATTGTCCAATAAATCATAGTAAAGTGTGTCTTGTATTACTCTTAATCAACATTTCCTACCATGTCACTCGATAAGCATTTATAAGAAGACTACCTATAAGTTAATAGAGGAGGAATAAAGAGTTTAGTTATCTATGAGAGTAGGGTTTACACATATCGTTAATGTGTTGACTATAAAGATTTGCTTCATTATGAAAGGGAGAGGAAACGAGACGGTCTGTTTACCGCTGGGGAAGGAAACATCATTGGCTGGAAGACATTGTAATTTTCCTTGACTACCGTATATGTTTTATTGAATTTATTAAAAATTCGCTATTCATATATATATAATATTTTTAATAATTTCACATTTTCTCCTTTCTTTTCTATTCTTATTGACGTGCTCATCCTGCACAATGGGAGATGGCGTAAAGTATAAGAAAAAAGTCCCTCTTGTCTCTCACTCTACAAATACTACTGCTGTTTATTCGTAACTTGTAACGTGTGTGTGTCTGGGTTTACAGCAGAGTATTGATTCGGCAACTCAACCTTTGATGTCAATTTTTTCAGTAATATATTTTTACACGTCACGTGACTTCATAATGAATAATATGCAAGAAATATATCTTAAAATTATCATTACACCCGTTGAAAGAACCTCTCAATCAACAAGCAGCGAAAAGTATGTCCCGTCGATACTCCTAAATTTAAAATATTGAGAATCCTTAAGGGGGAAGTAAAGTATTGGTAAATCTGGAGTAACTGATTACTCCAAACCATTCCAAGCAACAGGTACCACCATCATATTTATTCATTCATTCATTCATTAAAGTTTGGATGAATGAAGGCGCTCTAATGTTCCAAAAGTGCATTACCCCCAAATTAAAGTTGAGGCCCGCTAGTCGACTGTCTATGAGTGAGTGATATTTCAATGTGACATTTAGGGCAGAGTTGAGGAAAAAATATTCAGTGTTTCCTGAGGCATCACCATCACCACAACATGGCGACAAGAAGGATGAAATCTGACACATGCAAAGTTTCCGGACCAAAGAACTGACGACAAGAGAAGACTGGACAACTCCAACTATGTAGGTGTCATAAGGGTACTCTCAGCCAATCAGAACGCTTGCTGGGTAAGCCTCAGGTCTCTCAGCCAATGACAGCTCGTGGTATAAACCAGAGTCGAGCTGACACTGTATCCAACACAAACAATAATTTCCATTATCGTTTTTACCATTACTCGATCAATATATCTTTTTCGCTCACAGATCCTGTATCTAAAAAGACATATTAGTATCTGTAACTAATTATCATATCCATATATACGAAAAAAAAACTCTAAATGATCTAGGTAGAACGTAGCTGTGGCAGATTAATGAATGGTAACACTGTCACGTCGTAAGTAAGTAGGCAAAAAGCATTATGAGTAAAACTCAGTTCTTGTTTAATTCGATATTATCTTTCAGATTTTAATATTTAATTAAGTACCTTTAGTTGACTTTTGGCCCGAAATACCCGCTGCAGAGAAGAGATTGTTATGATTCCTGTGCTGCCAGATACAAAGAAATTTCCCCATTTTAGAGTAATGTATAGGGTTCCAAAGGGTTGACAAGTCGAAAATTTGGGAAATTTTACTAGAGATCCATATTCCTTTATATTAATTTAACCATTGAAGATACGAGGGTTTTTACATTCCAAAAACACTCGATAAGTAGCCGCTTTAATGTATAAAGGGAATTATTTTACCAAGATATTATCGTGACTACTACCCTATAATTTTGTGCAGGTTAGGGAGTGTACTGTATAAGGAACAAGCAGAGATATTGAATATTATGATATAGCTCAATGACTTTTAAATATCTATACTAAACCAAGCTTTTTTTGTACTCTTTTCTCATTGTTATACTGTACAAGGTAATTAGCTGGTTTATGAATTTACTGTACTTAAGAGTCCTAAAGCAATGCTAGCTCATGCTAGATTATATTTATCTAATACCAGGATCTAAATAGGCCAAAACTAACTTGTCAATTTTTAATAAAGAGACCACATAGTAGCCTAACAAGCACTAATTCAGCTAAGGCCGATCTTAAATGGTCATTATGGTCACTGCTCATGTAGGCTATGCATCATTAAAATATTGTGTGTTTCAGGCGTCCTATTGAGAGTTAAGTGTTATTTTTATCTCGCAAATTAATATTAATTAGTACGGTACACAATATTAAGACTATGTTCTCTGATATTCATTGGTTTTCTGTTGATGCATTGGTTTCAATAATATTTCTAGTGTGGAGAGGAAGTAGGAGTTATTTTTATTATTGCAGATTGGTTCTTCATTGGAATGTAGAATTTACAGGCCTCTATATAAAGACTACATTACTGTAGTCAACACTGGCCTTTTAATAACCTGATGATAATTTACTAGTTTAGTAATACTGTACTGTATAGATTATTTGGATAGCAACATTATGATATAAATAAGATTTTACAAGTTACAGACTGAGGTAGAGTGGGCAATTGAGGAGACAGAGAGAGCTCATTTATAAAATTCAGATTTGTAGGTGGATGGTAGAATACAAGGGAAGACTATAGGAAGGAGTGTTGTATTTTCTATATTAGAACTCCAACAAACATTAGCGTCCACTACCATAGTGTGTACTTAGCATTGGCCACATTGTGACAGTGTTACCAATCATTAAACTGCCACAGCTACGTTCTACCTAGAGCAGTGGTTCTCAACCTTTTTCAGTCCATTCCCCCCTTCATGAATTCTCAACATTCATGTGGCTCCCCTGCATATTTTCCCAAATCCCACCCCGCCAAAAAAAAAAGGTTTGAATAAAATAAACAAAATGTTGATGAAGAGAACATTTGCTTTATTTAAGTTTAATACAAAGTTCACAGTCGTAATTATCTTATATTTGATAGATTTCTGTGATCATAAGAATTGTATAATTTGTGACAGCCCGCCATTCCCCCCCTAAATTCTTTCCATGGACCCAGGTTGAGAACCACTGACCTAGAGCATTTAGAGTTGTTTTATTCGTATATATGGATATGATAATTAGTTACAGATACTAATATGTCTTTTTAGATACAGGATCTGTGAGCGAAAAAGATATATTGATCGAGTAATGGTAAAAACGATAATGGAAATTATTGTTTCTGTTGGATACAGTGTCAGCTCGACTCTGGTTTATACCACGAGCTGTCATTGGCTGAGAGACCTGAGGCTGGCCCAGTAGGCGTTCTGATTGGCTGAGAGGACCCTTATGACACCAACATAGTTGGACTTGATTGAATTTGAACTAATGGCCCTTTTTGTCACAATGCAAATGGTCATAAAAACAGAGTAAATATAAAAAAACTATCTTTGATTGTGGCCTTTCTGGGACGAGGCCCATATTCATCCATATTTGTCAGAGTGAGAGATCGCTGTGCCTAATTAATGTATAAAGCAGTTATTTATTTACTTGTAGCTAGGCTACCCGTTAATTAAGGGGATAGAATACATTTAGTGTATTAGAGAGTCTTGTTTCCCTCAAAGAATGCCAGGATGAAGGACCAGATTAATAAAAATAATGGTGACCAGTTGCTTGGAATAGTTTGGAGGAATCATCTGTCACAGATATACCAACACTGTACTGCCCCTTTAATTAAATGGTTTATTGCATCAAACCATTCACATTAATTACACAAAGATCGTCATCATCATCATCATCATCATCATCATCAAGGTTAATAATTTCATAGGCTAAGCAGCGAGGGTTTTATGAATGCTTTAGTGGGCAGTACACTGTTGGTAAATCTGGAGCAATTGAATCTTTCAAAAACATCAAGCAAGAAGCCATATATATATATATAAATTATGTGTGTGTGTGTGTGTGTGTGTGCACTTCGAAAATTATGGTTGAATTTCATTCACATCGGTTGGTATGTATCGATGGTAATTAATGAATTTCTAACACATTGAATAAAGTGCAAAAAAACAACAACAAAAAACACTATTTTCATTGTTGATGTATTGCATGGTGAATACTATCCTTCACTCATGTTGTTGAAACCTTGAGGTATATAGTACAACATAGCAGCCATATAATTATTAGGAATATAAATAATGTTAAATATATTGCACTCAGTGTAAGATGGATGCAAATACAAATATATTTGCACCATTAAAAACGTAATATTAATGACAATATATATAACTCATAGTCGAATTCACAATATATGGATTATAATCAAACGGTGAAAACTATAGTGTGGTTGAAGGGGAGGGAGGTATTCAGGGCTATGAGAGAGTATATATAGCCTGGGAAGAGTTACTCTAACCACAGTTCGGCTTCTACCTTACTCTCAATACGCCATCATGAGGACACTGGTAACTGCTTCTCAATTTCTGATTCAACAACAACACGTCTTTTAAGAGCAGATCATTCAGTTCCGGGGAACACAACTTTACATTTATATTAACTAGGATATCTTCGATTGGATGTACCATTGACTGTCACCGACTGTGTTCCCAAACTAGTTTAATAGTAGTGTCCATAACTGTTGCTTCCAAGGCATCAGTTTCGTTAGCTTCTGTTTGATTTCAAACATTATTTTTCTCAAAACTTCGATGAGGCTGACATCAGGCTTACAGAAATTAAACAAGACAATTAAATTTACTATTGACCATTTCATACGGAATTAACTTTAGGGGCAGATGTGCAATGAAACTTGTACTTGCCGGAGAGACATTTTTTATTCATCTGTATATCCCACTTCACATTGAAGCAATGAAAATCTGAATGATAGTAAAGAGAACTGTATTCTCTGCATGTTCGCACTATTATTTAATTAATCAAATTGGAGAAATTTTACAGATCATGCATAGTGTTCATTAGTTATTTTTTACTATAAATTCGCCTATGTTTCTAAAAAATAATTTAGGAGAAATGAATTTTCAAATTTTTATGCCTGAATATTTATGGTTGCTATGCACAAACACAATGAAAACCCTTTCTCTTGCAGGTTGTTTTGGCAGTGATAGGGGTGTGCTCCGCCTCCTATCAGGCCCCCAACGTCCATCCCAGGTACACGGGCCCTGTGGCCGCCACCGTCCCCGCTGGCGTTGATGGCCAGATCGTCCAGGTGCCTGACACACACGAAGTGATGGCGGCTCGTAACAAATTCTTCACGACTTACAACCAACAACTGGCTAAAGTTAACTCACACCCGACCAGTCCTTCATATTCAGCTCCTGCCCCTTCTTATCATGCTTCTGCCCCTGCTCCCTCTTATCCTTCTCATGCCCCTGCTCCCTCTTACCCCACATACAGTGGACCCTCCGGACCAGCTTACCGTGCCCCTGGGTATCCCTTCAATGACCAGGACGAACCAAGACCTGTTGGTGACACTGCCGACGTTGCCTCTGCCAAGGCTAGTTTCTCCAACTCGTACAACAGAAAGGCAGCAGAGGCAGCAGCTGCCCCCGATGTTTACATCATCACTGGAAGTCCAGCACCTTTACCCGTTTCCTACGCTCCTGCCCCCGTCTCCAACAACTATCCTGCTGCTGCCCCTGCTGCCTCTTATCCTTCTTATGGCCCTGCTCCCTCTTACGCCCATCACAGTGGACCCCCTGGACCAGCTTACCGTGCCCCTGGCTATCCCTTCAATGACCAGGACGAACCAAGACCTGTTGGTGACACGGCTGAGGTAGCCGCCGCTAAAGGACAATTCTTCAGTACATATAACAGACAGGCAGCAGAGGCAGCAGCTGCTCCAGACCACTACGCCACCCACTCTTATTAAGGAGCCGAACTGTCAACAACTGGAGTTGATATAAGTAGAGTGAATCGGTCATATTAAGATATTATGTTACTCAGAGAAAGGTTTTTTCCTTGATATGTATTTTCAGAATTATCTATAAATATACCTGATTAGACTCTGAGGTATCTTCAAAAGACACTTTTTTGTGACACTACTATGGATATAAGTCAAGTCAATTTACATTCCTTAAAAAAAATTTTCTCCTGTAAATAAAAAAATCTTGTAAGCTATCTACCAATTTTCATCTCACCTCTCATTAAAACACGGTCTATCTGAGAATGAAAGCATTGTTACATACGCATACATATATATATACATACTGTACATACAGTACATACATAGTACGTACATAGCATGGCATCCCATCTATAAAACAACATAAATTTGACGTCTTTGGTTATGCAAAATTACGATACAAAATCTAACATTAATTGCCTGCATAATAATAGTATTTACAGACAAATGAACACTGATGAAGGGAATGCATTCTATATTATGTCTGGCCGAGAGAACTGCAAAGGTTTATAGATTTCACAGATAATATTTGATTTTCTTAACTGTTTCTGATAACGTCCGCAATTAATCCACTGATAACAACTAGGTCAAGGTGGAAAAGATCGTATCCTCCGTCCCTCAATGCCTCTCCTTCCATCCCTCCACCTCATCCGTTGTCCCTTCATAGGTTCTCGCCATGTCTTACTGAATTATCTTATTATCTATATACATATAAGTGGAACCTCCATTTGGCTTCTACACCCTGGTGAGATGATTGTCGGCAAAACATACTGAAGTGATAGTTGCAGCTGTGAGGTGTTTGGAAGTGGCTGGCAGTGTCCCTCTCTTCCTCTATAGCCGCTCTTCTTCCTTCTATAACCCAACCAAGCCCATCCAGCGAGCATAATTTTTTTTTATATATAATGAGTAATGCTAAATGAGAAATGCTATAATACTCATGAATAACAATAAATACAAATGATAAATTATTTGCAATTTTTTAAATAGTTCGTTGCTGTAAATATGAATATATTTTCCTCCGTTGTATACATAAGACTGAGAACTCTCATGGGAACAAGACATCCGGAGGTAACTGTACCAATTTTTAGGAATGTCATTGAGAAGTAACTTTATCTGACACAAATAACTGAATAAACAAACAAACCATTGCTGTTAATAGTTCTGCAGTCTCCCCCTTTCCCCTTCCTTCCTTCTCCCCCTCTATAAAATGGTTCCCCTGATGCCTCTTGTGGTTGGCCGCACTTCACGCTCACAACCAATTACTTCCTGCAACAGCCGAACAAACACAGAAACGAGATTATTTTTCATACTAACTGATTAGAAGGTCAATTGAAGCGACCTGGAAAGTTAATGAGGCTTCGAGTTCATTTTAAATAAGTTCCATTACAAGGAACTCACAATGGAGTGACAGAGACCAGCATGTAGATTGCTCCTCGCTTATTAGAACAATTAATGTAATTTAGCATTTCAATGTAGCATTACGTACAGTAGAAAAGGTTCCATCCTTATCAATGCAGCTACAAGTGAATAAAATAGTACCCTGTGTTTGAGGAAGAATGAAAATTGTAGTGTACAGATTCTAGCAGTGAGTCTCAACCTTATTATTGCAAACGGCTGTGATATACCGGAAGAGTTTAGTCCCTGGCTGTGAATGAATGACACGAGGTCTCACTTACTATTCAAGACCCCTAGAATATGATTGCAAGGTCTACAAGCCGTATATCATTTTTCTGTCTTAACCCTGATGTAACGAGGGAAAGTGGAATCTATGTATAGATACAAACACGGAAAACGTGACCGTCACTGTATTAACCAGACACACCCCGGGGTACTGAGACGAGGTGGGACTCCCTCTCCAACTATTTATTTACACCAAATAACAAACACTTTTATATATCAGGTCTTTCTTTAGCATGTAACACGATCAATATCACAGTTAAAGTTGTAATGATCCACTGTGACTTCATTATGATGGGAGGAGAGAGAAATCAATATGCAGGCTATGTAGAGGCAGGTTATACCGAGTGTCTGACATCTGGGTATCAGAGGGAAATGTTTCAGAGAGGCTTATGGATGATGATAGAATATAAAAAGAAATGGTAGGATAAGGGAGGAAGAGAGGTAAAATTATAGGGTGTGTGGGTGTGTGAGTGTTTACGTTGTGTGCATGTGAGTGTGTGTGTTTACGTTGTGTGTGTGTGTGTGTGTGTGTGAATGTGAGTGAGTGTGTGTGTGTGTGTGTGTGTGTGTGTATCAAGTTTACTATGTCACGTTTCATCAATCATTTGGTGTGTGAAAATTTCTAAAGGTTATCCCGCAGTTACACTCCATCGCCTCATTCATTCCCACCCAACATGCAATCATACATTCATTACTACATACAAACAAACACTCATTCATCTATACAACCACACGCTCAATCACCTACCTTCACAAACACAGACTCACTCACCTTACAAACACACACTCACTCGCCTTACAAACACACGCTCACTCGCCTTACAAACACACGCTCACTCACCTTACAAACACACACTCACTCACCTTACAAGCACACACTCAATCACCTTACAAACACACGCTCACTCACCTTACAAACACACACTCAATCACCTACCTTCACAAACACACACTCACTCACCTTACAATCACACGCTCACTCACCTTACAAACACACACTCACTCACCTTCACAAACACACACTCACCTTACAAACACACAATCAATAACCTTACAAACACAGGCTCACTCACCTTACAAACACAAGCTCAATCACCTTCACAAACACACACTCAATCACCTTCACAAACACACATTCACTCACCTTACAAACACACACTCAATCACCTTCACAAACACACTCAATCACCTTCACAAACACACGCTCAATCACCTTACAAACACACACTCACTCACCTTACAAACACACACTTAATCACCTTCACAAACGCACACTCAATCACCTTCACAAACATACATTTTCCCCCACATGCAAACATAATAATAATATTCATCTCCACATGCAAACTTTCATTCAATTCCACATTCTGTACCGAAAACATACATACATGACCCATATATACATACCAACAAACATACAAACACCCACAGTCCCACACACACAGTCCCCCCTCCCCCCTCCATACAAACACCCACAGTCCCACACACACAGTCCCCCCTCCCCCCTCCATACAAACACCCACAGTCCCACACACACAGTCCCCTCCCCCTCCATACAAACACCCACAGTCCCACACACACAGTCCCCCCTCCCCCCTCCATACAAACACCCACAGTCCCACACACACAGTCCCCCCTCCCCCCTCCATACAAACACCCACAGTCCCACACACACAGTCCCCCTTCCCCCCTCCATACAAACACCCACAGTCCCACACACACAGTCCCCCCTCCCCCCTCCATACAAACACCCACAGTCCCACACACAAGGAAGCTCGTCGCATCCCCCTCACACATACACTCATTGACTTCCATAATCATACAGTAGAAACATGCATTCACTCACACATAGCAACAACATATATTCATCCAAGCATACCAACACACACTTATAACACATACCAACATACAACCAACCCACACTTAGGCGTACCAACAACACATTAACAAATAATTATATATACACACACACATTACAACATACAACCACCCACACTTATAGGCGTACCAACAACACATTAACAAATAATTATATATACACACACACATTACAACATACAACCAACCCACACTTATAGGCGTACCAACAACACATTAACAAATATATCCACCCACACATTACAACATACAACCACCCACACTCAGGCGTACCAACAACACATTAACAAATATATCCACCCACACATTACAACATACATCCACCCACTCATAACACCTCCTCCAAAATAATATCTAATACCCAAGCATACAGTAAGTAGTAAGCCTGGCAAATAAATGAAGAAGGCAACTCCACTCAGCTTGATATTGATGTGTTACTGCAAGGTTGACACACGTTCTCAGTCTGATAGCACTCTAGCCTTGAGGTAATATTAAACGTAACAGTGAAACCTTCATAAATGTTGTCAAATATTTAATGAACGGTATCAGTTAAAGCAAATGTGTCGTGTTTATTGTAATGCATTTTCACAGAATAAGTTTTCACATCAGTATCTTTATCAACAAAAGTAGTATAAACACCAAAAGATGATCAGTAAAATAAAGTTCATATGAGTGAGATTTACCGTATAAGTTAAGGGAAGGAAGGGGGAGGGGAGGGAAGGTAGTCAGTCAGTCAGTCAGTCAGGGCTGTGTGTGTGAAGGAGTATATATAGCCAACGTGGAGTCCCTCTCACCACAGTTCGGCTTCTGCTTCACTCTCACGCCGCCATCATGAACACACTGGTAACTATTATTCCTCTTTTCATTTTTATAGTCATCCATACTGTCAAAAAGCCCATAAGGAAAAGATCATAAAGAAAAGCATTGCATTTTGTTGAACCAATCAGGAAATACACTCCCTACTCCATTTTTTCTTTTTACCTGCATGCATGGCTATGAAAAACCTGCTGCCTCCTATAATTGTATGGCTTTATTGGTAAATGAAATGCAATCCCAGACAAGTTACACTAAAACTTTACACAACTAGACATTTATTTTCAGTTTATACACGTTGGAAGGTCTGCGCAGCTTGTAACTAAATTCACATTACTTAACAGGGAATCTGTGCACTTTCGCCATGAAAAAAAAGGGAGAAATATCCAGCATCAGTAACTTTTAAAGCAGTTGTTTTTGTTGTTGTTGAAGTTCCTCAAGCTGTCTGACCAAGCAGCCCCGATTTAAAGCAGTTGTTACGACACTTGTCACCTGATGAAGGCGAGTAAGAATAAAAAATTATCTTGAAGGGATTTCGGAGATCGCAAACTTCCTCTAAATATGAACATTCCTTCCATCAAAAGTACCTTCACCTCAAGTCTACGGTCAATGTTGATAATAATAGTTATGGTAGGAGGTTTGCTCCCATACCTACGCCTGCACTAAACCAATCAACTTTTAAATTATATAACCTTTTCCTTGGCTCATAGCTTACTGTATTTCGTGATAATCGTTTCATAACACTTGAGATTATCTTGCCTACAAACAGACAGACATACTGACAGGCAGAAAGGTGCAAGAACATAAATAAATAGTCCCTCCAATTTCGTTGGCAGAGGAATAACATTGTCCACAAAATGGTATACATGTTACAGCAACCTCCACTGACTTGGATCATTTACACTCAGTGTAAGGATGAAAACATTCTAAATGTGTTATCCCAAGTCATAAAAAATTTGCATAATATTTCCGGCGAGAAATTCTTGTCATTTCTCTATTGTTATTTTTTCTCGTTGTCTACGGACAGTGGAATTACGCTGACAAAGATTACAGAAATAATCGGACAATGATACAAATTGCTTGACTGAACGCAAATACAATAATGATTCTGTGAGTAATACCTTAAGAGAAAACATATAATCTTTTATGACTACGTTTTTCGCAAACGAGTTTAACTCTGTGAGTAAAGAAATATTTTAAATCTTGATCTTGCAGGTTGTTTTGGCAGTGATAGGGGTGTGCTCCGCCTCCTATCAGGCCCCCAACGTCCATCCCAGGTACACGGGCCCTGTGGCCGCCACCGTCCCCGCTGGCGTTGATGGCCAGATCGTCCAGGTGCCTGACACACACGAAGTGATGGCGGCTCGTAACAAATTCTTCACGACTTACAACCAACAACTGGCTAAAGTCAACTCACACCCGACCAGTCATTCCTATTCAGCTCCTGCCCCCTCTTATCATGCTTCTGCCCCTGCTCCCTCTTATCCTTCTCATGCCCCTGCTCCCTCTCACCCCACATACAGTGGACCCTCCGGACCAGCTTACCGTGCCCCTGGGTATCCCTTCAATGACCAGGACGAACCAAGACCTGTTGGTGACACCGCCGACGTTGCCTCTGCCAAGGCTAGTTTCTTCAACTCGTACAACAGAAAGGCAGCAGAGGCAGCAGCTGCACCCGATGTTTACATCATCACTGGAAGTCCAGCACCTTTACCCGTTTCCTACGCTCCTGCCCCCGTCTCCAACAACTATCCTGCTGCTGCCCCTGCTGCCTCTTATCCTTCTTATGGCCCTGCTCCCTCTTACGCCCATCACAGTGGACCCCCTGGACCAGCTTACCGTCCCTCTGGTTTTCCCTTCAATAACCAGGACGAACCAAGACCTGTTGGTGACACGGCTGAGGTAGCCGCCGCTAAGGGACAATTCTTCAGTACATATAACAGACAGGCAGCAGAGGCAGCAGCTGCTCCAGACAACTACGCCACCCACTCTTATTAAGGAGCCGAACTGTCAACAACTGGAGTTGATATTAGTGGAATTCAAAGGATGGTTGTAATATTACACGATTCAAATGTTAGTCCATTTTCATTTGTATTCGAATCTGAAGATCATCATGACTGTATTTGCAATTTTTTTTAAATAAGTACAGTTGACATGACAACTAATACTACTCAAAGTTAATTAACAGACTATGTTGTTACTTTATTGTCTTCCAATAAAAATTAATTACTGTGTATATCATCTTTCATTAGTAAGACAACAACCAAATAAGGAAGGTTATTGCACGTCGGAAACATCAAACATTGTTTTGTTCTGACAAGTAATGAAGATGAAAGGTGGAATATCAAGGGTCATTTTTACCAACATTTCAGGTAGACAAAATAATAGGGAATTATAATTAATGCGGCATTAAATCAAGACCATTAATTAACATATAAAAAATAGAGGAAATTACCGGATACAATAGAAAAGAGGAACACAAACAAAATCCTCAACATTTGTACTCATAATATCAGGGATGAAATATAAGTTCTTAATTAAAGCAATGAATATTCTATTGTTTAACAGTTCCAATTATATCCCGCAAATATGGAAGTTTATCATCAACAAACGAATATAAAAATTAGCAAGCATTTGCGTGGCTCTGCATAATTACCATTGCCCTGTTAGTTAACCAAGAACTGAAGTAGAAAAAGAGTGAAAATGGATATACCTTATTCTGCCAAGAGTTTGTGAGAGTATTAATTAACACACTCATCTCTACTGGAACCGATTGACGATAACCACGGAATATTATTTTCAGAAGAATAAACCCAAGCAAAGCAAGGATGTTAAGGGGGTGCGGGAGTAGGGGGGGGGGTGAGGGAATATGGGGACAGGCTTGGGGTGGGTAGAAAGCCTGTCCCCTATTCCTGCAACCTCCTAACCCCCCCCCCAGCCTGTCCCCCTACTCCCGCACCCCCCAAAAAAACCCGCACCCCCCTAACCCCCCCCAAGCCTGTCCCCCTATTCCCGCACCCCCTTAACACACTCATCTCTACTGGAACCGATGGACGATAACCAAGGAATATTATTTTCAGAAGAATAAACCCAAGCAAAGCAAGGATGTTAAAGGATGGAGAATTTGGGTTTCATCAACGGTTAAACATACCCATAATAATTAGGTTATAGCTCACAGGTCATGAAGTGTACAAACGAGTTATATACGAAGACTATGAATCTATTACTGAATTAAGGGCTATTTATTCTTCCAATTTGTGGTTGGAAATGAACCACCCGTGTTGAGGTAATTTAAGGGGGAAGTTTTGTGTTGGTAAATCTGGAGCAACTGAATCCTCCAAACTATTCCAAGCAATAGAACACTACTATTTTTGCTCATCTGGTCCTGTTACCTAGCATACTTTGGAGAAATCAAGGCACTCTATTTATTTTTTATTTTTTTTTTTATGTTCCGACACTGGACATAGGCTTCATCAAGCCCGTTACCGTGGCCCAGGTCAACTGCTACTCACACACACACACACGTCACGACTTCCGAACTGGTACCCAGCCACAGAGGGAGGGAAGTTAGGGCAATTCCCAAATACTGCAGCTGTTATGGTACCAGCGAGGGTGTTTTACGAATTTCGCTGGCCATATCGTTAGTGCTTCAAACTCAAATCGGGAGAGTAAATATTCTCAGGCCCTCACCTGGGAGGATCGATCTCCCGACCTCAAGGTTACGAGTCCAGAACACACTAACCACTCGGCCACCTCCCCAAAAAAGTATTACACCCTTAATATACGTGCCCTGGTTTGGAGCAATTATTAGCCTACCCAGAAATTATTCGACGAAACATCACCTCTGAAAGATTTCCTTACATTTTGTGACATTCCTTTTAGTCAGATCAACCAACCCTTTATTCAGTCAGAACAGCATTACCCCTAGACCTCCCCGTTGGCCCCCTCCCTGCCTTACAAAAACTCTCCCATACACCCAAAAAAAAAAACTTATGACGAAACAAAATCAAGTTAATTTGTAAGCACTCGAATAAACGTATGAGTGCTGTGTAGTGACCTATGACCTGAGATCAGTGATGAGTTTGATGACTGATAATGAGGATGGACCTAAATGACAAGAAGCATTGTTTTGTATCTTTCTACGTTTCTACTGTTGTCGTTGAGCGGTAGTCAATTCTGCTGCCTCTTTTGTTGTTTACGATCTGACTCAGACTATGAATATTCTGTATTCTATGCATCATGCCCGCCACCAGGTACACACACACACACACACACACACACACACACACACACACACACTGCCTTAGCCATTATCACGAACTATACAGGTGAAGATGAAAACAGGCAGTACTGAGAGAGAGAGAGAGAGAGAGAGAGAGAGAGAGAGAGAGAGAGAGAGAGAGAGAGAGAGAGAGAGAGAGAGAGAGAGAGAGAGAGAGAGAGCACATAATGGATATTAAACATTATGCATATATCATTGGGCTGAAGCTATGATGTCTGTGTGTGTATGAAGGAGTATAATGGTTTCACAACACAAAGTATAATATAATCCAAGCTTCAACACTTCTCCGTAGTGTGAGCCGAGTAGGATAACTCTAAGCCTAGGCGACTTATCCGTAATGATAATACTCCAGAAGGAGCTCGAACCCAGGTTTTCTTTGTTTCTGCATTATACTGGGATGCATCTGGACCTAAGTGTTAAACTGTTAAGGATATGTTGAGAACTGGCGATGGTGTTGAAATATACAAACAACCTTTTATGTATATTATATAGATGGGGTCTGGCACTCCTAGCTTAGAAGAAATGTATTGACAACAATAGAAACATTTGTAAATTAAAAAGTTCAGAGCAACCTCACTCACAAACCTTTTCCTCCTGTAACTTAGAATATCTACATTACAATACGCAAGATGTGTATTATAACGAGGAAATAATAATGATTATGCATAGTTTCGTAGCATAGCATTATTCTCCATCCAAGAAACACTCAACTATATAGGCATAAATATGGCAGTGTTAGATTCGAATAAAAGCTTGATTAAAAATCTCATTTATTGTACAAAAATTTCTATATGGGGAATGGTTATAAGTTTATGGAAATTTCAAGACACTCATTGTATTTCACAATACAATACATTATTCAATTATCAAAATTCAAAAAGAGATTATTAAAATTTCAAAATACTTTTTTGAAGACTTTCCATAAATGAAGGATTGATTTCAATTTTAGAAAAATTGTCACTTTTATTTTTATTTTTTGTTCGTAATCTGCAGATTTCGGAATAAGAAAGATCTTCATTAGTAGTGGTAGGAAGACCTAACATAGTCGTCAGGGGCAGCGGCAGCAGCTGCTGCCTGCCTCTGGAAGATACTGAAGAACTGAGCTTTAGCTGCAGCCACCTCAGGAGTGTCACGTACGGGTGCTGGGGCGTAGCCGGTCACAGGAGCACTAAATGAATGTGAGGCGGCACTGTAGGAGTGGGAAGGTGCAGCGCCACCAGTGCTGTACACAGACCCACCATGGCTATAAGGACGGCCGTAGTTGGGGGTGCCGTAACGCAGAGAACTGATCTTAGCCAGCTGGTCGTTGTAGGCTCTGAAGAATTGGTTACGAGCCGCGCTCACTTCGTAAGTGTCAGGCACCTGGATGATCTTGCCTCCGACCCCAGCAGGGACCGTAGCGGCCACAGGTCCCGTCCACCTCGGCTGAGTATACCCACCATAGTGGCCGTGACTGTGACCGTGACCGTAGCCATAGTTGGTGGCCTGATAAGAGGCGGAACACACCCCCAACACTGCCAAAGCAACCTGTGGGAGCAAAGTTATTCTCAGTTATGTTCATGACACTATCGGCAAATCACAACCAGCATGAGACAAAAAATTACAAATACAGGGGGAGAATAACTTTGTGATCTAATGATAGTTATCACTTCTTATTAAAATTATGAAACCGTCATTTGCTTAGCCTCACTTCGAAGTCAGCGTAAAATAAGATACAAAAAACTTTTGATAATTTACTTTATATTGGAAATAGTGCATCTAAAGTGCACCATAAAGATTGCGTAGTGTTTGACTGGTTCTATGTCAGGAAATTGAGTCTGAAAATATAATGGCATAACCAGTGCAAAGTATAGGGTATATCCAGGTAGTGTATCTGTAGTGTTTCCAGTAAGGGAATTATATGCCGTGTCGTTAGGTAGCTTTATGACCAGTAACTGCAAAGCCAAATGGGGGAAAAGTTATCCTACTGTTTGTCTCTTGGCGTGCATCAATGAATTACTCTGTCAGCCATGATGTAATAAAGGAATGAACTTAGAGTGAAACGGATGAGTTACCAGGAACTTCATGACGGAGATGTGTGTGTGGAAGAGGGGCAGCTGCCGAACTGTGGAGGGTGAGGGTCTTGGCTCTCATTATATACCCCCACATAGCCCTGACTCTTCCACCCGCCCGGCCCTCTCTCTCTCTCTCTCTCTCTGTCTCTCTCTCTGTCTTTCCATTTTTTCTTTCAGTGTCATGTTCATTCTTTTGTTTTAAAGATATATAGTTGTTGTTATATTATATTAGTATATTATAGTATATTAGTAAGACAACAACCAAATAAGGAAGGTTATTGCACATCGGAAGCATCAAACATTGTTTTGTTATGACAAGTAATGAAGATGAAAGGTGGAATATCAAGGGTCATTTTTACCAACATTTCAGGTAGACAAAATAATAGGGAATTATAATTAATGCGGCATTAAATCAAGACCATTAATTAACATATAAAAAATGGAGGAAATTACCGGATACAATAGAAAAGAGGAACACAAACAAACTCCTCAACATTTGTACTCATAATATCAGGGATGAAATATAAGTTCTTAATTAAAGCAATGAATATTCTATTGTTTAACAGTTCCAATTATATCCCGCAAATATGGAAGTTTATCATCAACAAACGAATATAAAAATTAGCAAGCATTTGCGTGGCTCTGCATAATTACCATTGCCCTGTTAGTTAACCAAGAACTGAAGTAGAAAAAGAGTGAAAATGGATATACCTTATTCTGCCAAGAGTTTGTGAGAGTATTAATTAACACACTCATCTCTACTGGAACCGATTGACGATAACCACGGAATATTATTTTCAGAAGAATAAACCCAAGCAAAGCAAGGATGTTAAGGGGGTGCGGGAGTAGGGGGGGGGGTGAGGGAATATGGGGACAGGCTTGGGGTGGGTAGAAAGCCTGTCCCCTATTCCTGCAACCTCCTAACCCCCCCCCCAGCCTGTCCCCCTACTCCCGCACCCCCCAAAAAAACCCGCACCCCCCTAACCCCCCCCAAGCCTGTCCCCCTATTCCCGCACCCCCTTAACACACTCATCTCTACTGGAACCGATTGACGATAACCACGGAATATTATTTTCAGAAGAATAAACCCAAGCAAAGCAAGGATGTTAAAGGATGGAGAATTTGGGTTTCATCAACGGTTAAACATACCCATAATAATGGGGAATTTTCTAAACTCGTGGTTGCCACCAGGTGGCATCACAATCGGCGGTTCATCGCGCACACAAGCAAAATAAAATATTCCTTCTGAGTCATTCTATACACAAAAAAAATGCATCGAGCTTAAATGATACATATTTCTACACAATTCTTTCTAAGTAGTAAAACACAGGTAAAATAGTACTATTCGTGATCAAAAGGAGTTAAGTTGATTTTCTGGTGAAATTGGCATTCAGATTATTTGGCCATCTCGGGATTACCAAACAGGTACACCATTGATTGGAAACAAAGTAAATGAAAATACAATAAACATAAAAAGAACATGCAGGTCATAGTTAAAACTCCGAATTACATAGATCAACTTCCTGGTTTATTGAAATGCATATTTCAATTGAGAATAGGCAACTCGAATGTGCTGGCGAAGTAGTCGAATCGTATAGCAACTATCCACCGTTTCCTTTGTCCAGCTTCTTTGGGGAATTTGTGGCCCCCATGTCTATTAACATATTGAGGGACACAACACGATGATGGCATGGTTGATAAAGTTGATTGTTGAGGTCTTGAGGAGTGAGGACTCTCCCTCTCGGATGTTTGTTTTGGTTCCAACTCGCTGAGTCTCGCTCGGCTACTTTTGCCTTGTCGCTCACTTGGTGAAGGAGATGCTAATATCTCCACAAAAATAACTATATCTATATATTACCATGTTACTGGGTATGTTACGTCATAATATGTAGTACAGTCTTAATCATATTTATTTGTATTGTCCAAATAAATAGATTTTAGCCTTGGCATATGCCTTACTTTAAATATCGACAGCAGAAGGTCGATAATCACGAAACAAAAATATCTAATTTAACCAACTTATCTCAAAATTATCCATACAGGGTATTACAAAGTCGATGCAGGATTTCGAAAGTATCATAATGATCAAGGTTCTATGCATTTGTATGCTGATGGGATTTTAAAAAACAATATTTTAGCTCATGTCTCATGAACTGACTGCACAGCAGTGACATCTAGCGGATTAGTTCCAGAAATTCATGAAGTGTACAAACGAGTTATATACAAAGACTATGAATCTATTACTGAATTAAGGGCTATTTATTCTTCCAATTTGTGGTTGGAAATGAACCACCCGTGTTGAGGTAATTTAAGGGGGAAGTTTTGTGTTGGTAAATCTGGAGCAACTGAATCCTCCAAACTATTCCAAGCAATAGAACACTACTATTTTTGCTCATCTGGTCCTGTTACCTAGCATACTTTGGAGAAATCAAGGCACTCTAATTTTTTTTTTTTTTTATGTTCCGACACTGGACATAGGCTTCATCAAGCCCGTTACCGTGGCCCAGGTCAACTGCTACTCATACACACACACACGTCACGACTTCCGAACTGGTACCCAGCCACAGAGGGAGGGAAGTGAGGGTAATTCCCAAATACTGCAGCTGTTATGGTACCAGCGAGGGTGTTTTACGACGTTCGGTGGCCATATCGTTAGTGCTTCAAACTCAAATCGGGAGAGTAAATATTCTCAGGCCCTCACCTGAGAGGATCGATCTCCCGACCTCAAGGTTACGAGTCCAGAACACACTAACCACTCGGCCACCTCCCCAAAAAAGTATTACACCCTTAATATACGTGCCCTGGTTTGGAGCAATTAGTAGCCTACCCAGAAATTATTCGACGAAACATCACCTCTGAAAGATTTCCTTACATTTTGTGACATTCTTTTTAGTCAGATCAACCAACCCCTTCTTCAGTCAGAACAGCATTACCCCTAGACCTCCCCGTTGCCCCCCCCCCTGCCTTACAAAAACTCTCCCATACACCCAAAAAAAACAAACTTATGACGAAACAAAATCAAGTTAATTTGTAAGCACTCAAATGAACGTATAAGTGCTGTGTAGTGACCTATGACCTGAGATCAGTGATGAGTTTGATGACTGATAATGAGGATGGACCTAAATGACAAGAAGCATTGTTTTGTATCTTTCTACGTTTCTACTGTTGTCGTTGAGCGGTAGTCAATTCTGCTGCCTCTTTTGTTGTTTACGATCTGACTCAGACTATGAATATTCTGTATTCTATGCATCATGCCCGCCACCAGGTACACACACACACACACTGCCTTAGCCATTATCACGAACTGTACAGGTGAAGATGAAAACAGGCAGTATTGAGAGAGAGAGAGAGAGAGAGAGAGAGAGAGAGAGAGAGAGAGAGCACATAATGGATAGTCAACATTATGCATATATCATTGGGCTGAAGCTATGATGTCTGTGTGTGTATGAAGGAGTATAATGGTTTCACAGTACAAAGTATAATATAATCTAAGCTTCAACGCTTCTCCGTAGTGTGAGCCGAGTATGATAACTCTAAGCCTAGTCGACTTATCCAGAAGGAGCTCGAACCCAGGTTTTCTTGTTTCTGCATTATACTGGGATGCATCTGGACCTAAGTGTTAAAACTGTTAAGGATATGTTGAGAACTGGCGATGGTGTTGAAATAAACAAACAGCCTGTCATGTATCTATATACATAAAGCCAAAATTCTGTCTGTGTGTGTGTGTGTGTGTGTGTGTGTGTGTCCGCGATGCACGCCTACACCGTCCAACTTTGTGTCCTCAAAATTTGCATGTAGGTGAGTCTTGATCCCCTTCAGGTTTAGGGGGGGTCATACAACGAAACCACAAATAACGAAACGTGGAAGCGAAATAATAATAAAATACAGGGAAAAATATCTACGGAATCACCATACCACATTTCAGCCTTCCCGCTACTGGAGCATGAACCGCAAAAACAGGGTGATGTTTAAAGTTTCATTTAGGTAAATTTTTTCTTACTGAATTGTAGAGCTTGATTTTACACACCAGAATCTGTAAACTAAAGTTTCCTATGTCCACTGGTTTGCGTACAGCAGCGCCATGAGTAATAAAGTAGTTACCCCTAAAACCCCCCTAAAAATGAGAACACGTGAGCGAGCGTGTTTTCATTGCGTAAATATGACGAGTTAACCATTCCCCTCTCACGTCACTCACTGAAGGCCCAACCTAACCAGTGTTACCAATGAAGTGGGTAGTTAATATAACAATACTGAGAAGCAAAATAGTGTCTGATAGTGGTGCAGGAATCAAGAGCTAATGAAAATATTTTAGGCTACAGCACGGATATTATTCGAATTGTTTATGCGTTATCTCAGTAAGTATATTGTCGTTCACGATTTATTTTACTTATTATTAATTTTTATGCATTTTTATGATTGATTTGTACCATATTGGTAGAATATTTTTGTAACATATTTTCTTGAGGTCTTCATTCCTGCTCCAGTACCTCTGCTTTGCGGGATATTGGTTATTTGTGCAGCCTTATAAGTCTTTTGCTATTGCATTTTATTCGTAGTGTATTTTTTATTTGCACAGATTCAAACCCAAGGCCAAATGGGTGGGCAGATTGAGCTGAAACTTGGTGGGAATGTCCTCCACTGATCAAATAGTTAAAACACTGACTTCCAAATTTTTTATAACGTCTTTTTCGTATCAAAAACGGCCCAATTCTGGTATTTTCTGCTAAATAGCTCGAATACTAATTCATTTATTGCAATGAAACATATATTGAGCTGTAGCGCTCATGATGATGATGGTGATTGTTGATTTTCGGTGCGCACCAGCTGCATTCAGGCTATATGGCACCCACATGGTTTTGGAGCGGAGTCATCTCTTCTCCGGGATCCATATCGGAAAACCAATGGCGTTTACGGCTTTCGAACCTCGGACCTTCGGCTTGGAAAGCCGGCGCTCTAACCACTACCCCGGGGTCTCAGATGCTCTACAACTGCATACATGATTTATTTACAGAAATATAAAATTGTTGAAAATATTCAAGAAAACTATTGCAAGACTCAATAAGTGATTGTTTTGTTGCTTTAGAATTACATAAGATTTATTTGTGCTAATATTATGGCTGATGGCGTACTTCTTTTCACTTCTTGCATAACTTCCACTGAGCTATCAACAGGCGGCCGCAGCTCGCCAGCCCTTCGCAGAAACTAGCGGCTATTGACCGCCCGTAGGGCGGTGGACAGGCGCCAAGCGCCACTGCCCTCCGCCGGAGCTAGCTGCTCCAAACCGCCCGAAGGGCGGTGGAAGGGCGGCCGCAGGCTGCCAGCCCTCCGCAGGAGCTAGCGGCTCCTAGCCGCCCGAAGGGCGGCGGAGCAGCTAGTATTAGTATTATATAGATGGGGTCTGGCACTCCTAGCTTAGAAGAAATGTATTGACAACAATAGAAACATTTGTAAATTAAAAAGTTCAGAGCAACCTCACTCACAAACCTTTTCCTCCTGTAACTTAGAATATCTACATTACAATACGCAAGATGTGTATTATAACGAGGAAATAATAATGATTATGCATAGTTTCGTAGCATAGCATTATTCTCCATCCAAGAAACACTCAACTATATAGGCATAAATATGGCAGAGTTAGATTCGAATAAAAGTTTGATTAAAAATCTCATTTATTGTACAAAAATTTCTATATGGGGAATGGTTATAAGTTTATTGAAATTTCAAGACACTCATTGTATTTCACACTACAATACATTACTCAATTATCAAAATTGAAAGAGATTATTAAAATTTCAAAATATTTTTCTGAAGACTTTCATAAATGAAGGATTGATTTCAATT
Organism: Petrolisthes cinctipes; assembly: GCA_033782935.1. Taxonomy (NCBI): domain Eukaryota; kingdom Metazoa; phylum Arthropoda; class Malacostraca; order Decapoda; family Porcellanidae; genus Petrolisthes; species Petrolisthes cinctipes. The sequence continues at coordinate 27,559 of JAWQEG010003521.1, read as the reverse complement.
TTAGAAAAATTGTCACTTTTATTTTTATTTTTTGTTCGTAATCTGCAGATTTCGGAATAAGAAAGATCTTCATTAGTAGTGGTAGGAAGACCTAACATAGTCGTCAGGGGCAGCGGCAGCAGCTGCTGCCTGCCTCTGGAAGATACTGAAGAACTGAGCTTTAGCTGCAGCCACCTCAGGAGTGTCACGTACGGGTGCTGGGGCGTAGCCGGTCACAGGAGCACTAAATGAATGTGAGGCGGCACTGTAGGAGTGGGAAGGTGCAGCGCCACCAGTGCTGTACACAGACCCACCATGGCTATAAGGACGGCCGTAGTTGGGGGTGCCGTAACGCAGAGAACTGATCTTAGCCAGCTGGTCGTTGTAGGCTCTGAAGAATTGGTTACGAGCCGCGCTCACTTCGTAAGTGTCAGGCACCTGGATGATCTTGCCTCCGACCCCAGCAGGGACCGTAGCGGCCACAGGTCCCGTCCACCTCGGCTGAGTATACCCACCATAGTGGCCGTGACTGTGACCGTGACCGTAGCCATAGTTGGTGGCCTGATAAGAGGCGGAACACACCCCCAACACTGCCAAAGCAACCTGTGGGAGCAAAGTTATTCTCAGTTATGTTCATGACACTATCGGCAAATCACAACCAGCATGAGACAAAAAATTACAAATACAGGGGGAGAATAACTTTGTGATCTAATGACAGATATCACTTATTTTTATTAAAATTATAAAACCGTCATTTGCTTAGCCTCACTTCGAAGTCAGCGTAAAATAAGATACAAAAAACTTTTGATAATTTACTTTATATTGGAAATAGTGCATCTAAACTGCACCATAAAGATTGCGTAGTGTTTGACTGGTTCTATGTCCGGAAATTGAGTCTGAAAATATAATGGCATAACCAGTGCAAAGTATAGGGTATATCCAGGTAGTGTATCTGTAGTGTTTCCAGTAAGGGAATTATATGCCGTGTCGTTAGGTAGCTTTATGATCAGTAACTGCAAAGCCAAATGGGGGAAAAGTTATCCTACTGTTTGTCTCTTGGCGTGCATCAATGTATTACTCTGTCAGCCATGATGTAATAAAGGAATGAACTTAGAGTGAAACGGATGAGTTACCAGGAACTTCATGACGGAGATGTGTGTGTGGAAGAGGGGCAGCTGCCGAACTGTGGAGGGTGAGGGTCTTGGCTCTCATTATATACCCCCACATAGCCCTGACTCTTCCACCCGCCCGGCCCTCTCTCTCTCTCTCTCTCTCTCTCTGTCTCTCTCTCTGTCTTTCCATTTTTTCTTTCCGTGTCATGTTCATTCTTTTGTTTTAAAGATATATAGTTGTTGTAATATTTTTCATCCATGGGTTTCAAGCAATTTTCTTTTCATGGTATAATTATTCCTGATGCAGCATAACATATTACATTTCGGAATATAGAGCCATACATTATATTCGAAAATATGACAAACAAACAAATTCTTTAACCTTGGAAGGCATATTAAAGTGTTTTCCATCTGTCATAAAAAATATATTATTTCTTGTAAATACATGTTGAAATAGTCACTTATTTTTCTATTTCTTTTGTGGAGGAAATAACCTTATTTTCTCACGATATATACTGTTCTTTTCAACAGTGACCTCAACATGAAGTGATTGACCGTTATATACAGTATACTTAATAATGTGTCGGGCATTGGATGAAAAGTATTGTAGAATGAATGTTACTTTACATCCTACAAAAAAAAAAAAAAAAAAAAGTATAGTCTGCAACCCTGCCTGTATGATATAAATTAACTGAAGTGCACAATAGGATTAAACCCATACAATATTAAAATTTATTCACTTTGTGTATGTATTTTTAGTGAGCTCAACAATTGCTTTATGCACTTGCTTGATTGGATGGTAACATCACAGCTTATGGAAGTGATGGGCAGGAGTTTATTCCCAGGCGTTCAATACCCTTTAGAAATAAATCCTGCCATGGTAGTAGAGTATTAACCTAAGCTGTTACCACCAAGTGTACAGTTTTTGAGTTCATCAGAGATTATACACTCATCTGATATATGCTTCAAGTCTATTAATAATGTAAAGCTCTTCTGCTGAAGAGTTATATAATGTATTTTAAATTCAATGTTGACGCAGGCGACTGAAGCACAATTATGGTTTCATCGGTACAATTTACTTCATTTCTGTGAGCTTATACTTCCTTATGATAAATGAAAGAGCAAGCACTGCCTTCTGTTACAAAGTGATCTTGGTATTGTACAAGTATAGACTTTTAAAGAATTTGATCAGTCTGATTTTGAAATTCACTGTCTCATGAATGTAAATTAGCAAGGCAACTCACCTAACTTATTTGAAAGACTGCATTGTTCTTGAGGAGATGTATGTACAACCTTTCTAGGACCCTCTTTAGGTTATGTAATGACGACAAGAGCCATACAATTTTACAATAATAGACATGTTGTGAAGGTATGTGACTTTTTCCATACCATTAGAACAGTGTGCCAAAAATTTTCGCTCGCAAAGACATGAAATACGGATAACAAAAAACAAATTGGGTTATATATGAAAAGTTTCATCCGTGTAGAAGAAGAAGAAGCAGAAGGTAATGGTTGGTTTTCGGCTCCACCATGACATTGTTGTAGATTTGGTATATTCATTTCCAAGACAATTTTAGTTCAGCCTCAACCATCAAGCCGCGCCCATCTTTGTGTGTAAAATTAAGCCTTTGTGGGAGAGACATGTGTGATGCATATATATTTCCCTGATATATGTGATAATATATCTACAAGGTCACAGTCCAGAAAATAGGCTAACGCAAAAACTTGGGTTGAAGACAAAAACTTATACACTTTGCCAAATGGAAAATTTGTTGTTATTTAATGTCCCTTTGTATCCCGGCAATAATAGGTATGTTTGAGAAAGTTGTGATTGCAACGATTTAGACTTCAAAGGAGGGAAGAAATGATGATCAAAATGTGAATTATATAAAAGTTCCAGCAATGTGTTGTTGAAGTTCGCATAATTTGTTCCTTCCACAGTGCACGGTTAATGATTTTATCAGCTAAAGAAGGGCAGAAGGAGGACGAAGCTATTGAAAACAAGTACCGGGAGTAAATGTTATGGGAAAGAATGAATATAATAAGTGTATAACAATGAAGTGAAAATATTATGAAACTTGGGGTCTAGGACATTCAAGAGTATAAAATGCATAAGAGGGTAGGATGAGTTGCACTTGTAAAGGTGTTAGAGAAAACGCGATGTCAGTGTGCCACAACTCGACTCTGTGTGTTGTGAAGACGTCGAGGTTTAGGGAACCGGTTTTTCTGGGGCTCTATGATTATGGATGGGGAGGAAGATCTGTTTTTTATGCAGGAGGAAGTAACCCCGGGGAACTTCCCTACGCACGAGGCTGGCACTCCTCTTCAACAGCAAGAAATGGAAAAAAAAAAATCTAATATCATGAGCAACTTCGTTCGACTTGCCTAGACACACAGGTCTATTTATCAAGACATCTATGGGTATTATTGTTTGTTGGTGATAAACACTGAGCTAAAGCAAACTACTCAGTATTATGGTGTCATGGGATACTCTTTTAACTACCAGTACTTCTAACCACACACCAGATATAACAAGAAAACATCCATGAAATAAATATTATTTTTTTATTTTTTTATTAAGTCATTTCCCTTTCTTCCTTCGTGCTTGGTCAGTCTTCTTAAAGGGCTTCTGAATCCCACGTTCTGCCGGTCTAACGGAAGCAGCTTGAATATATTGAAATTAAAAGTAAAAAAAAAAAAATTTAATGTATCTTATACAGTAGGTCTATCATTTGCAGTGGCTGTGGTGAGTGACATGTACTATAATCTGGGTGAGCGTGGGAAAAGGAGATGATAGTGATGTGGGAGAATGGAAAAAAAAGGTGGGGATTTCCTGCCTCCACAGTCACGCTGCAGATCCAAGGTCTTTCCTTGCGCTTGTACTGTTGGATATTCACGTCCATTCATTCAGAAACATTCAGATGAAGACATCAGAGTTTAAAAACGAATTCTGATAGTCACAGGTAATTTTTCAATGGCATTTTGTTAGTAAGGTATGTTTTAAGAATATTCTTTTTACAAATACGAGTAATATGCAAATGCATTGCGCAAAAATAACGGAAGAAAATCTTTACCGTGATTGGAATATCTTGAGTAAAACATTTACTTCTACTCAGTAGTACATAACACTCAAGCTTGGGAAACGGATACGCAGCGCCTCTCATATTATGTAATTAATTCTACACAGACTGCACGAAATGCCAGTATTGGAATGCATGAATGATTTGCTATTTGGATATATAATTAATTCAAGTTAAATATCAGAATATCAGAATACTACTCGAATAATATTACAAGCAAAATCGTCAGGTACTAGTACGAAACGAAACGAACATTATAAAAGAGGAAAAACCATATCTAATCCAAATGTCGAAACTTATTTATTAAGATGCTGTGTTTCTCTTTCTTGTCGACGAAGAATTACAACCACAGTCTCTCCCTGCACTGGCCTCTGCATTTACCACTCCCACTCTCCTTCCCCTCCTCTCATCTTATCCGTCATGCCGTGTCGTGCCCTTTTCATACCCATCCTATATCATCTAATTCCTCCTTTTCCTCCTCTTCCTCCTCCTCCTCCTCCTCCTCCTACCACCCACAGTCTACCTCCCAGTCCCTCACTACCCAACCCATATTTGATTCACTTTACCAATACTTTATTCCACCCTGATATAACTTCCCCAAATTTGATTTCCTCTTTTCTCTTCTTAAAAAATAATTTCTTGTGCTACTCTCTCTTGACCAATATTCCCCTGTTCTAGTCATTCCCTGCCTTCCTATACCCACTACTACTCCTAAGAGGGTCATGTGCTTTGGTTGAAATGGAGGGCTACATCAAGGGGCTATAATTATATCCTTTGTTAAAATACCAGAGAACAGATTACGAGTACTTCAATATATGAGTATGGGATATTTGGGTTGTACAATAGTGGAAAGGAATCAGTACCCATGTCTCTGTTCAAGCACAAAAGACGACCGACCCCCTTTAACTGTATGTACCCCAGCCACATCAAAAGACGAACCGACCCCCTTTAACTGTATGTACCCCAGCCACATCCTGCCTCCCTGTGAGCCAAGACTAAGCCAACTAACGGATGAAACACATAACTGGGGGAAGGAGGGAGAAGAGGAAGGAGGGGTGAGTGGGAGGGAGGGGAAGAAGGGGTGATGAGAGGAAGCGAATGAGAGGGAGGGATCGGATGATGAAAGTGAGACGTAGGAAAAGGAGGGGCGATGGGAAAGAGGGAGATGCAAGAAGCGGGGAGAGGAAATTAGAAGAAAATTGAGTGGAAAATGAGGGGATGGATAAAGAGAAATGGCAAGTGGAGTGAGAATGATGGCAATGAAGGAGAGAGAGAGAGAGAGAGAGAGAGAGAGAGAGAGAGAGAGAGAGAGAGAGAGAGAGAGAGAGTGGGATAGGTAATGAAAGTGAAGAAACTGAAAGGCAACTACAAAGATTGGAGGATTAATTAATGTGAAAAGAAGGGCAGAGGAAAGAAAAGAAAATATGAATGAAACGGAGAGAGAAAACATTTGGAAATAAAAGGAATAAAATATTGTTAATTGAAGGAAATTGAAATAAGAAGATGGGAAGAAGAGAAAAGAAAGGAAGGAAAGGTGAAGCGAGGGAGGAGAAAATAACAAACAGAAGGGAGAGGAAGGAATGGGACAAAGGAGAAGAAGAAGAAGAAGAGAGGAGGTTGGGAAAGAAGAAATGAGTTAAGAAGGAAAAAAATCCAAACAACAAAATTGACTCTTGTAAGTACCACCTACCTACACCTCCTGCCTCACCACCCACACACACACACACAACACACATAGACACACACACACACACACACACACACACAGATACACACACCCTACACACACACACTTACACATCCACAGACACACACATATACACACACCCTACAGGCACACACACCCTACACGAACACACGCACACACATACACACACCCTACACACACACACGCACACACATACACACACCCTACACACACACACGCACACACATACACACACACACCCCCTGTCTTATTCACGGCTCACACACACACACACACACATTCACAGACATACATACATATACACACACCCTACACGCACACACATACACACACCCCTTGTCTTATTCACGGCTCACACACACACACACACACACACACACACACACACACACACACACACACACACACACACACACACACACACACACACACACACATTCACAGACACACATACATATACACACACCCTACACGCACACACATACACACACCCCTTGTCTTATTCACGGCTCACACACACATACACACACCCCTTGTCTTATTCACGGCTCACACACACACACACACACACACACACACACACACACACACACACACCTCCGGTCTTATTCATGGCTGACAAGGTCTCCAATTCTAATTATGAGGTTGAGCAATGATGTCACTCTGGTGCTTTTAGACGGTCCTTTGTTCGCACACGTCATGACTCGGGGAAGCTGCCGGCAACTGAGTACAACAACTATCTAAAGTCTAAACCATCCGGCATTTACGACGCTGCAGGGAAAATTTATCCTCCAAGTCAGCGGAGATAACGTGTGGAGTGTGACAGTGGACGACCAATTTGTTCCCATGTGAATATGTCGATGGTGTATATAATAATAATAATGGTCACGGTTGATGAAGGAAATGGAGGTCAAGTCTTGTCAGTACGAATTTATAAATATATTATTGTATGTATGAAATTGTCACTAATATGTGTATAGACATTTGGTGTGCATATACTCTACTTATAAAATTGTTTGATACATATAGTCGTGAGCCATAATTCTGATTTCACACAAAATGACTGAAGCAGGCTTTATGCACGGCATCATTTTGTGAGTTGATTTATTATGTTGCTAATAATATATTGATACATTCGTGACAACACGGTATTTACATCAGAATGCAGTCAGCATAGTAACCTTTTGTACAGGAATGATATTATGTTAACAATTTCATTCCATTTAGCCTGATTGACTTTGAAGTATTGTCCAAAATTGTATATTATATAATATCATAATTTCAATACGTGTTCATATCAATTTGCAAAATTAACATTTCTTGAAGAATGTTCACATTTTTCACACTTGTTTCCAACAGCAGAACTGTAAGAACTATCGTCCAGAGGAGTTTTCGTAAAATAAGGATTAACTTCAGAATTGTGTATTGTTGCTTTCATCGGAATTAGGGCCGTAGACAAGAACATATCGTCGGTTTCCTATGTCCGATGCTTGGGGTATGACGGCCATATAAAATGTATGGACTTCATACCCCGAGCATTAGGTATCGGGAGACCCGACGATATGTTCTTGTCTACGGCCCTTTTTACTCACACAATATTCCTCCCGACACGCCCTTGACTTTTAGGATATTACTCTGCTATGATTCGTAAATGTATATCTGGTTTACATATATTCTGAAATATTCCTTTCGTCAACAAAACAACTACTACAAACTGCTGTCATAACATTATGATGCATTAATAACTCATTTATCCGAATCCCGTCCAGATAAAATATAAAGTAAAGTAGTATCTGAGCAGGTTATGGATTTGACTTAGTGTCTGATAACGAGAGATAAACAAGAGATTTGAGGTCGGCAGCGCAACACTAGCAACACAGATAAAACGTGAAGGTGCGTCATTTTAAATTAGAGTTTGCCACGATATCACAGCCTTACTCGCACAGGCTACAGTCACAGTGAAAAATTGGTGCTCGTGCCACCAGATGTCAGCTTAAGGGTTTCATGGGGTATTATCCTGTGGTCATAAATATGTTACAAAGCAAATGCCTTTTTACTCGTATACTGAAGTGATCTGTTTCTTGGCATACTGTTTGGAGGAATTAGTGTCCCTTCATATTGGCTACAAGGACGGACAGTTTTCAATTTCCAGGTGAAATGTTCTGTGTCAGCAAGTCAACGGGTTCTTAATACCGTCACGACAATCTCCAGTTAAGGGAGTTTTACAGTGTTGGTAAATCTGGAGTAACTGATTCTTCTAAACTATTTCAAGCAGAAGGTCTCCATTATTTTTGTTAATCTGGTCCTGTTTCCTGGCATATTTTGGAGGAGTTAAGACGATCCATATCACCTAAAAGAGAACCTCCCATTAAGAGAATGACAAGTATTGGACTCTTGGAGCTTATTGTGGGAACAACTTTCTTTCAGGAAGCGGAAGAAATACCGTTTATCAATTACAATCTGGTTTATCTAAGACAACTGATGTAGAGTGATGGTGCAATCTTGGGGTTCTCTGACCTTCTACAGACAAACAAAGAGTTCAATACTATAAAAAAAAAAATTGTAAGTCCACTTTCCACTTAAGAGGACGGTGATGTAGTCTGAAAATTGGAGGTTAACCAAGTCCTTCAAACAAAGTAATAACTATGTTGAAGGAGTTTGTTTCGTAGCTTTGTCAAGAGGAATCAGCAGAAGTCTCCAATTCTGGTACACGATCAGAGGGTTCTTAATTGTTCACTACTAGGTGTTTGGCTTGTGCCTCGTGGATGTTTACTCGGTGAAACTGATAAATGAAAAGCTTAATTTTCAATGCAAGTAATTTAAAACATATATTAACTTTCTGTCACAACTTTGTTAGATATAAGCATGATAATACAGGATACAAGCCCATGGAGTTTCATAAACATACGACAGCTGAGAATTAAAAAAATATGATACTGATATGAACAAAGGAATGAGGTGATTGTTCCCAGGAGCAGCCGAGAGGTGTACCGTATCGTTCTATTCAATCACTGATATTAACAAAGCATACCGTAATAAATTAACTCTTGCCTATTTCGTGAACCAATAATTGCAGATAGTCCAAGTGAAACCAACCTTCAACTTCGGTATGCTCATAGAATTATATTAGCGATGGTTGAAATATTATAATCTGTTCACATATTCAAGGTAAACACACAGACAACCGTATTTGAGATCGTTTCTATTACCCTTTACTTTTACATGACATTTTGAAGCCTGGGATGAAAAATTGGACCGAGTTCATATGATGGTATATGACAACCCAACCTTGGCTACTTGATGGATGATACAAGAGAGCAGACATCATGAATTTAATGAAGCGTGATGAAGTTACTTACTGTAGACGAAGTATTAACTAATTGAAGGATGTATTAATATGCATTTACTCATTACCGAGGGAGGGAGGGAGAGAGGAAGGGAGGGCGAGGGGAGGTCAAGGTTGAAGGAAGAATATATATACCAAGGGAAGTATGAACCCTGTCACAGTCCCTCGTCAGCTTCTCACACATTTGGTCATCATGAAAACCCTGGTAACTAAACCTCAGTATTGTTTACACTCACTCCATTAATCTCTTACAACCAGAAAATTCTCCACCAAAATATAAGTATGGAAGTAGAGTAATTAATTTTTCACTACGACCAGATAATATTTCTCCACCAGTAAATAAATATGAATATTTTACTGTTCACTACAGAATAACAACTTCCATCCCATTCGACACCAGAGACATTGATTATTCATTATCTAAAATTTTGAGAGGCTATAATCACTGGAAGAATCACTTTTACTGAATCTATATCAATACTCAAATAAATCTGTCTCGTATATAAAACATTGTTCAGCATATTATTGATCTCGAGTCTACTGAATGTCTGAATGGCATAATCAATTTCTTACCTGTGATAATATTGTTTTATCCTCCACTCTCGCCACATTAGATTTCGTTATCATAGTATATATGGTACTGTACTGTACGTGTATATATATATATATATATATATATATATATATATATATATATATATATATATATATATATATATATATATATATATATATATATATATATATATATATATATATATATATATATATATATATATATGTTCAATGAGTCTTAAACAGGAGAATATAACTGTAGAATTACGCACTGACACCATGAGTTGCGAAAAATATGGTGTTGTATCTAAAACAATGTAAAAGTACGCCGACTATGGAATATGTTCATAATACAGGTGTACTGTACAGTGAAGGTTGTGGGCTGATATTGCATTTATAAATATTAAAGTACAGTGTTATAATTCCTTTCTTCGTGATTATACAACAGTGCAAATTGGCAAATCTTTTGCATGTTTGTGAATATGTGTCTCCCATCCCTTGAGAACAGTCTTGACACCAATAATTACAGTTAAATAATCACATATACATACACAATATTTATTCTGGCCATCATCAAATGATCCTTCTTTCTCTGAAAAGTTATCACTGTCTTCATATATTTATCTTAAGGTCTATATTTACGATAAAGTACAGATTCTTTTACGAACACCTAGTAAATGGATTTATATCGATTTCTTTTTTTGGTGATATAACGAATATTATTACATCCACTCTGCAGATTATGAATTACATCAACTCCAGCTTGTTTATGGAGAAGTATAGGATCATTGGCTGAGCCAGAACTTAATACCGAACCCATGTTATGTAAAGCATATTCTAAACTTCACTGCCTTACCTATTACTTTCCTCCTGGCTTATAATATACATATGGGCCCATAGATAATACTTGGAAAAGCATAAATGTGATTAATTACGCATATTTTTCCTTATAGGTTGTTTTGGCAGTGATAGGAGTGTGTCAGGCTTCCTATCAGGCTGACAGCTATGAGTACAACCCTCCATCCGATCATGATCATACATACGATCGTGATCATGATCATATAGGCTTATACGATCGTGATCATGATCATAAATACGATCATGGTCATGCATACGATCATGATCATGATCATGTATATGATCATGATCATGTATATGATCATGATCATGCATACGATCATAATCATGATAATGTATATGATCATGGTTATGGCCGCATCTATGGCCGCCACAGTTATGGCCCCCACGGTATGTACGGCCCGCCAAGGTGGAGGGGCCCTGTGGCTGCCACGGTCCCTGCTGGTGTGGGAGGTCAGATCGTCCAGGTCCCTGACACCTATGAAGTAAAGGCAGCTCGCAACGCTTTCTTTGACGCCTACAACGACCAACTAGATAAGATACACTCTATCCGTTACGGTACCCACCACTACGGCCACGGTGCCTCTAAACATTCCTCAGGTAGCTCCTACCAATTGCCTACCTCCGTCCCTCATTACAGTCCTCCAACCTCTGTCACTTCTTACCACCATCCCACCCACTCAGACAGATTCTCTCTGGCTAACATCGTGCCCCCGAGAGACACACCAGAAGTAGCAAGTGCCAAGGCTCAGTTCTTCAGGATCTATAAAGAACAAGCTGCCGCCGCCGCTGCCGCTCCTGACGACTACCAACAAACACATCACTACAACTACTTCTAAACCAACATCACAAGAAAAGAACTGAAGCTTTAGTAACTTTTTTAATGATTTCTAACAGATTTATTACCTATATCCAACTTCTTTCTAACAGATTCATTTCCTAATGTACTGTACATCCATATAGTTTGATCAGTCACTGCCCGTTTTTATCATATATAATATTAATAATTAAGGAACATTATTCCATTGTACCATGTACTGAAAAATATAAGTAAATCAGTGAATGAATAGCACATTTTTAATCCTATTGTAGAATAACTATATGTTGCTGTAATAAAAAATTTTGTAATAATTATGTATCACGCATATATATATATACTAGCTGCTCCGCCGCCCTTCGGGCGGCTAGGAGCCGCTAGCTCCTGCGGAGGGCTGGCGGCCTGCGGCCGCCCTTCCACCGCCCTTCGGGCGGTTTGGAGCAGATCGGGCGGTGGGTGGGTAGAAGGAAGGGAAGGAGGGAAGGAAGGGGGAGAGGGAGGGATGGTTTAGTGGTTAGATAAAATAAATGGATGGATGGATGAATAGTAATAGATGTGGGTGGGTGAATAATTGGAGGTATTAGTCGTTTTTAAATGTTTATTATATCAATCTTTCTCCCTCATTCAATAACTCCATCATTCTAATATTAGCATAATTAATAATATTTCCTTCTTTTTCTATTAATAGCGTCACTAAGCATTTTACTGAAGTGCCTCCTGGTAAACGACATTTTTCACGACTCCGGTTGACGACATCACATAGAGATTCTTCTCATCGCCGACTCGACTGCAGCCCACATAGAGTTGACCGTGGGAGAAGACCTGGTCCTTAAGGTTGAGGCCAACTACTTTCAGGGACTGTCCTTGGCTTTTGTTGATTGTCATGGCATAGCTTAGACGAATAGGGAATTGGAGACGTTGGAACTGAATTGGACAATCTGAGGGCCTCAGAGGGATTCTTGGAATGAAGACATCTTCGCCTTTACCTTTGCCAGTCAGGATTGTGGCCTCCACCAGACGTGGCATCATTGTTTTAACTCTTAATCTTGTGCCATTGCAAAGTTTTGGTGGGTTCAGGTTTCTAAGAAGCATTATCGGACATCCCAACTTCAGTTCCAAATTGTGAGGTGGCATCCCTGGTGGATGTAGACTGTTCAGGAATTCTGCTGGGTAGTTGACCACTTGATCATCGTCGGGCACTGTATCAACTGATTTGTACTTCATTGACCTGCCAGGCTGAGCATCCAGAAGTTTTTGGTTGATGTTGTTGACAGCTTCATTCTTTGGAGCTAGGATAGCTCGCTCACAAAGCCAGGCCGTGCTCGTGAAGTGCTGGGCGAAGTTAGGGAACACCTTCATGATGAGGTAATTTTCTGTCTCGATCATTTGTCCGAATGGAAGTTTGATTTGACCATCTGAGGATGGGAGGATTTGACCATTTCCAACCTGAAGAAGTTGGTTGGCAAACTATTTGAGTGGCGTGAGAGGGGAATGGTTACCTAAATGAAATAATTGTTCTAACGCAGTATACAAAATATTCCAAGCACCTTACATTTTATGCCATTATACAGTAAGCACAGGATTACCTCCGACACACAGTCAGCTGAGCATGAGACTGGTGGCCAGGCTTAAAAAGGGAACTATACAGTGAATAGAATAAAACATAAGATATAACTTGATAATATTGTGTTTTTATTCCCTCAAGTATGAATCAAACTTTGGGTAATTATTGCATTTGGGCGACTCAAATATTTTCCACATTGACAGCAACAAGAATCGTACACAGGATTACACACATTAAGTTATAGTAATTTCCTATCAGCCTAAAGCATAAAGTATGAGAGAGAACACATGTGTAAATATATAGAGTGAGAGAATTAATATATGCTTTATGTATACGTTATGTGTGCTTGTATACATAGCTACATGTTCACTACTTATGTGCTCTATGACTGTATGTTATCGAAATTGCAAGTGTTTCAGTATCAAGTTCAAGAGAGGTTACCAAGAATCTATATCAGGAGAAGGTGTTTAGTTATCTTAACGATATTGATGGATCAAAGAAATGGATCGTAATGATCAATGTCGATAATAAATCAAGGATATCCTAATTGTACTAATGGATACCCATTTTTTTCCTGTAATAACATCCTTAATGTCATATTAATTAACGTCCTGTTATTTCATCCTCACCACGGGGAGAAGGAAAGCAAGTCATGTGTGAGTCCATTGGTCATTTAATGATTAAAGCTTACATTGTTATTGCTGCATACATTTTTTCGATATATATATATATATATATATATATATATATATATATATATATATATATATATATATATATATATATATATATATATATATATATATATATATATATATAAATTATATATATTGTACAGTAAACTACACTACATATATTTGGTTAGGTGTAGCACACAATAACAGCGTAATGTATATGTGTACCCGCAATCAGGACAACCTTCAAGCCATGATGGATGACACAACAAAATCTCATGTGCAGTTCACTTTCAAAGAACTACCACGGATGAGTAACTCTCGGAAAACAATCAAATTCACCTCTTTTCAGCTTCACAAGAGTGAGTGGAAAGGAGGGTCGGGAGAGTGCCTCAGGGTTGTGAGTGAGTATATAAAGAGTGCAAAGAACCTTACTCACTACAGTTGGACTCCTGCTTCTGAACTCACTCCACCATCATGAGGATCTTGGTAACTGCTTTACTTCACTTCACATTCAATACAAGAATCTATGAAGATTGGCCAGGATTATGTCCGAAAAAAAATTTCAGCAATACAGATTTGCAAATCTAAAATATCTGTCACCATAATATAAAGATTGGCATTAAAGTATAGCTAAGTAGATCGCCTGTGATATATTATTAGATATATAAAGACAAATAATTATTAACAAAGGCAATTGATAAAAAAAAAGTATTTTGTTTCTTCAGGTTGTTTTGGCAGTGATAGGTGTGTGCTCCGCCTCCTATCAGGCCCCCATCGTCCATCCCAGGTACACGGGCCCTGTGGCCGCCACCGTCCCCGCTGGCGTTGATGGCCAGATCGTCCAGGTGCCTGACACACACGAAGTGATGGCGGCTCGTAACAAATTCTTCACGACTTACAACGAACAATTGGCTAAGATCAGTTCTCTGCGATACGGCACCCCCAACTATAGCCCGAGTGGCCCTGTTTATACCCATGTCCCCTCCTACAGTGCCCCCACTCACCCCCACCCATACAGTGCCCCTGCTCACCCCCAAACCTACAGTGCCCCGGCACCCTCCTATGGTACTCCTGCCGCCGGTTATGCCCCAGCACCTGTACGTGACACTCCTGAAGTAGCAGCCGCCAAGGCCGAGTTCTTCAGGACCTTCGACAGGCAGGCAGCAGCCGCAGCCGCCGCCCCTGATGACTACACCGAGCCTTCCTACAGTCATACATACTAAGGACCAACTTGTCAAGAACATGAAGACGACATGGATAAATATATATACAGGCATAGCATGGCTGCAAAAATAAATCACAATTCTTATTACATAATTTGTTTTCCCCTACAATCATAATTATATTGGTCATATTAGTTACAAAGAATATACAGGTTATTTTTGTTAGTATATAGTTAAATCTGCTTTATCAAAACATAAAATTATTCGTTTCTACACCAACTTTTACCTCCATCTCTGACGTTAGATACACTGTTACCACAGCCAATACGTTACGAGTTACAAGATGTCTCTCGTGAAGGGGTATTTTTTTTTTATTATGAATGACAATAATAGTATTACAGGCAATAGGTCCTTACCGTTTAATGGAATTCGAACCTGTAAAAGAAATATGCGAACACTGAGTTACGTTGTGTGAAATAATCTTCTTTTTCTTTTGTATAACTTAAAATGTGTTCTAAGGTAAATAAATGTCCATGATAATTGAAAGTAGTTGACACAAGCCAGAAAGAATGTCAAAACACGTATTGTCTTCATCTCCGTAGGCAATATCCCTGAAATGAAATATTTTGAGCAAATTTCTGGCAGTGCCGCAGTGTGTTCAGTCTGAATCTGCTCCCAGAACACCAATTGACGAATGAAGCAATTTTAAAGTCAAGGTGCGAAATGAGGATATGAATTAATATTATTTTATTTTAGTTATGGAACTTTCGTTATATTTGTGTGTGTGTGTGTGTGTGTGTGTGTGCTTTATGAAGGTAAAGGCGTGTTATTTGTAACTCAAGTACAGTAACTACAGTGTGTACAGAATTGCCCAGAGCGTGAGTAATATGAGATAGATCATGATTGTGTATTGTAGAGGTCATATAGGCGTGGCTGTGGTTAGAATCGTACACAAAGGAGTAATAATAGTAATGGTGAGGTTTGTGGGTATACGCTTGTTATAAGGTGTGGTGTGTAGTGTTCGTGAAGTGGATGTGAACTGGATGTACAGTCGTGGTGGAAATTTCGCATGCTCCTACATCAAAGGTCAGCATAATGGCTCTGTCTCCCGTGATCACGCTACTAGATGCATGTTGTTTACTGCACGATTAAGGGGAAATTCTCTTGTTGGTGAATTGGAAGGTCAGTGATTCCTCCATACTATGCCACGAAACAGATCCCCTATTATAATACCACTAATGGCTTCTGTTTCGTGGCAGTGTTTGGAGGAATCAGAGACCTTCCAATTCACCAACAAAATAATCTCCTCTTAACTTGGTTTCTTCATGTCCCGAGAGTGGAACCTAGATTATATGACGTAACTGTTCATTTTTATGTCTTAACAAAAACTGCCCTGAAATAATAATATAGTGGTGAGGTATTAAATTCAAAGCCCCACCAAGGACGGAGGAAATAGTGTTGGTGGGTGGGTGGGTGATATCCCTTCTGTACGATGACTAACTGTGCTGACAACAATACCATCAAACTCTCGAGGTTTTTATTTACTTGTTAGTGTATTGCTATCACACTTATTCGTCTTACAATGAGGATAACAGGCGTAAAATAATAACCTACATATCATTATTCATCGATATTAAAGAGAGACAGTGGGCCAAGGTTAAATATATGAAATCTGTAGCGAGGAAATATTATAATAAGCACTACTTTATGTACGGTCAAGCAGAGATGATTGAATGATTACGCTAAAATGAAATTGAATTGTAGGAAGTGTAAACAGCAAAGAATGGGCAAGACTGCGTGCATGAACTTTGTATGGAGTCCTTTTATTTCATGAGCTACACGGCATAATCTTAAGGGACCTTGTGATCGTGTATGAGACCTGATGACTTCTGATTCCTCCTGACTATGCCACGAAATAAGCTCCATTAATGTAGGTGGTGTTTCGTGGCAATGTTTGAAGGACTCTCTAACATCCAACTTTCTGATATTTCTAAGGGACCCATGAGACATGATTCATTCGAGGCAAAAGTGTCAGTACGACTTTGACACATGCTGGTGGCTGAATGCATGGGTATACTGTAATATTTTAGAAACATCCCTCTGCAGAAAAAAACTATAATATTAAGTATCTGAATTAGTTTCAGGAATCTAAGGGTACATATAATGAATAATGAAAGCGGCTATGGGTATTGGTAAAGAATTTGATTTAATCATATCTAAGGATGATTAAAATTAGGGTCCATTAATATTTAAGTTTGTTGATATTTGGGATTATGGTATTCTTCAGTTTATTGGTGTATACATAATCTAAGCATTGATTCTGTATAAAGAAAAATAATAATAAGGATACGAGTTGTGGCTGACCTCGACAATCCCAAGTGATCTTTTATCACATGTAATTATTTTTTCCAACTCTCTGATTTCTTTCTTAAAAGGATAAACGTAAAAGGATCATGGGAGTGAATACGTACGAATGGAACGACGTAGAATTATTTTCAGAATTATCCACCGAAAATACTCATAAACTGTCTTTAGTTTTTCCCTTCATTTTCGTTTTGAATGATCATTAAATTAACCAGGATGCTTGAAAACTATAATATATAAATACAGTTCATATGTTATTATACACTTGCATGCAATAGAATACCGTCTATCAAATAGGAATAATAAAAATATTCCTGGGTCTCTCATTTTAATCTGTACGTATTCCTACTTTACTCCAAGTTACTTATTTTTAAGGGGAGGTTGTGCTGTTGGTAAATTGGAAGGCTACTGATTCCTCCTAACCATACCAGAAAACAGACACCCTCAATGGTACTAATAGGGGATCTTGTGATTCTTGGCATAGTTTGGAGGAATCAGAGACCTTCCAATTCACCAACAAAAGAACCTTCCCTTAAAGTAATCTTACTTAGACCTTCAAGCATTCTTCAAACTTCGCTACGTCGTTTGAATATTCAAGTAATATGAAAT
Source organism: Petrolisthes cinctipes (assembly GCA_033782935.1). Lineage (NCBI taxonomy): Eukaryota > Metazoa > Arthropoda > Malacostraca > Decapoda > Porcellanidae > Petrolisthes > Petrolisthes cinctipes. The sequence continues at coordinate 9,727 of JAWQEG010003521.1, read as the reverse complement.
CAACATTACTACCTTGCAATTTCCAATACCCATGCTCATACAAGACCAAATTATAGCCCCACTTTCCTAACTGCCGTATATAACTTCCCTTATCGACATAATGTTTTTAACCGACAAATCGTTCCTAACCTTCCTAACATAACGTTCCTACCTAACATGGCATCCCTAACTGACATAGCATTCCAAGCCAATCTAACTTTCCTAACTGACCGAGCCTTCCCAACTAACATAATACCTCAAATATGCGTAACATCTGTATCCGACCTATATTCCGGTACCGATTGTTTGTTCCTAATATCCCCAACATCTTTAATTAAACTACACAACGTCTCTTAATTCCCTAATATCCCTGAATTAAATAAACCACACGACTTCTCAAACCTACCTAACATCCCTTGATTCAGTAACACAAAATAAACTACACAACGGCCCTATGTATTATCCCAAAATTATACAACGTCTCAATGCTACCGAACGTCTCACACTTCCAATACAAACAAGTCAACATTATGGGGGAAGTTTTGTGTTTGTAAATCTGGAGCAACTGAATCCTCCAAACTATTCTAAGCAACGTAAACACTATTATTTTTGCTCTTCTGGTCCTGTTTCCAAGCATACTTTGGAGGAATCAAGGCACTCCAATGTACCAAAAAAGAATTACCACCTTAATTAACACTCACAGGGATCCAACCAACGAGGTGCTCCAGCGGTGGTCGATGCGATGAGATATCAAAACCTACCTGGAAGAGAATTTATGATGGAATTAGTTTGCTGTCGAATGTGCTTCCTAGATGCTACGTGACATGGTACTTTCTTCACTAATGTTTGAGAGTAGTAGAGTTATAGTAGAGTTATAATAGAGTTAGTAACAATTTTCTCATTAACAAAGTAGCCTATAGTCTCCTTACACAACCCAAAAAATATATTATGCGAGGTGCATATGGTCCTGAAATCTTAAAAGCTTTTAGCACTTTTGACGGTGGTTAGGTTTAGGAAGACCTGAATGTCAGTTATTGTAAAGGTGCATGGAATTTTACTCAGAATGTTGTATTTACCTTATATGGATGAGGTGAACAGCAAGGGTTGTTGTGGCACTGTGGTAATGTATAGGACTCAGTGAAAATGCTTTACCCTTCGTCAATCACACCAGAACATCATAATTATATTTCCATCTGACAGTCGAGGAATTTTTGTAGTGGTAGATATTGCACGATTAAGCATGGAAACACAAAATGGGGGGAGGCGGGGGCAGAGTGGATAAAGAGACGGACTGCAAATGTCAAGGGCCCGGTTTCGGATCCACGAGAAAACGTCTGGGGTTTTTCAGAGGTGAACTTGGTCCAGCTGTTCGTCAATTATCCTTGTTACGCCGACACGTCAAGAAAATACCCCCTACATCGTCATCAACTCACAAGTAGTCACAACATATTCCACGATGCTGTGAGTGACGGTGTAGCTGCTCTTTCCTGATAGTGACGTGTATAAATAAGGTGTCGTCATCTAGTGGGACAGAAGAGAAGCTACGGTACCAACATCTTCACGAAGCTCCACTGTCTCATCTAGTTCGACACCCAATAATCTCGGGGCCTCGCAAGAGTCACGGGCTACTGACAGCCTACAGTCCCGAGGTTGAGGTATAGAAAAAAAAAATCCTTATTAACTGTTACTCTTCCTTAGCTCGGCATACGCAACATTTCCATTCTTACTAAATATACTTTACTGGAAAGACCTGCATGAAGTTTCTTCGGGAATATTATTCAATTAAATATTATCATTGCTCATTTGATTAGTTCGTTTTGTAAATTATGTTGATAAGTGAGGAAATGTCGTAAAGTAACAAGTGTAAAATATTATGCAAGGAGCACAAAAAAGCCGTATAACGAAAAAGAGTATTAATATATACCAAATTTCGCCAATATATTCCTATTTTAATATATCTCAAAGGTATGTATACACACAAACGCGCACACCGATAACACTGATTCATTTATCTTGGCTGACTGAGTCCTATAAATATAAATAGCCAGCCGGCCACATTCCCTCGACGGCAACTACAGCGTTGTCTGTCAACTCTGGTCGAGATAGTAACCCCGGTCCCCAAACCACGTAAGATGAGCTCCATTCGAAGCATTAACTGTTGGGAGGGAGACGAGAAGGGAGGAAGAGGGTTGGTGGAGAGGAGAAGGAACCGGTGGGGATGACAGAGTGATCGGTGTTCCTCCCGGATCCAATTCCCCCACCTACCCTCTTTCCCCTTCCCGTCTCTCTCCCTCCCAATAGTTAAAGCTTCGAATGGAACTCAGTACTCGTGGTTCGGTGAGGGTTGACAACGCTGTAGTGCCCCAAGAGGTAGTGTTGTCGGTTGTGCTAATGTGCTTCCCTAATTGTATTTCTTTAGGAATGAATCAAACTCGTGTATCTAATTTGCCTCATCATCAGACTTGGATGCGCCACTGGTAATGGCCTTACGAATAATCAAAATTAGATATAACTTAATTAAATCAAAGCTTTTGCATGAAAGACTAGCTAAGCTACCACTAATAGTACTACACGTAAAGACACAACCAAGATGAAAGTAGCATCATCAGTTGTTGCTTTATGGAAGTCACAATGTCATATTGAAGATAGAACACAATATATTAATTGTAATATGGGAAGCAGATTTATCCTCGTCGCTGAGACAGGATCAAAGTACTGTACGGCAATGATACAAATCTAATGGAGTTTATTACATAACCTACAGCATTACAGTACACCTGCCATTATTATGAAATAATTCGTTTGTTTATTCAGGAAACGTACCGAGTCTTCTTGTGAAATGCTACATCTTCTGTCGTTAGTTCAAGTATATTTTCTAGTACTCTTATCATTATTTATGCAGAGAGAGAGAGAGAGAGAGAGAGAGAGAGAGAGAGAGAGAGAGAAGGATGTTATGGTAATGTTTGTGTGTCTCGGAATAATATATCTGTGACTTCGATTCACGCTCTATGTAAAGAATCTGCTGAGGTAAAGATAGTCAAAAGGAGGGTCAGCCCTTGACTACAGTAAAGGTTCGATGAAGGGTATTCATCCCTGTAAATATTCAGCAACTGAGAAAACGGACTTGAACTCACATTTAAGGGCAAACTATATTGTATTTTAATGAGCTGCTGCACTCACTGTCTTTGTGGTTAAATATTATGATAAATATGAACATCTATTAGTGCAGGTGATAAATCAATTGCACACTATCATTGCTATTTGATGAGTATTGATTATTGTATATTTTTAATCTACCAACCGAGCCTGGAGCAAACGAAACAAATCTACGTCACTGCCATCTAGTTGGAGAAGAGGGCACCAAATCAGTCCTCACGGTATCTTATAAGGGAACGATCACTTTGCCTTCCTTCTGTCCTTCCTTCCTTCCTTCCAAGCCATAAACACCCACCACCTCCACACCTCATAACTCCCACCACACGAGGCAACTGAGCTCCTCCATTCATCCTCATTACTCCACCCTCACGACATCACACGTGGTAATTCCTCTCTCTCTCTCTCTCTCTCTCTCTCTCTCTCTCTCTCTCTCTCTCTCTTGCGTCAAGCGGTTAGTCTTATTTATATAGTGTGTGTATTTGTGACTCAGAAGACAACGAGTACTTCAAACACAAGGTACAGTGAATACAAGGAGTTTTTTTAATAGTCTTAATTACAAAAGGTAAATGATAAAATGTGCTTTATCGTTCGAACCACAAATAATTCAGTCATATTGTGGCTGGCTCAGGGAAGGAACTTTTCTTCACATTAGTACTTCATGTCAGTACACACATAAGGTTCAACTCACTACCACGAATACCAACACTACAATAACATCGTACCATAATTGAGTTTCGTTCGTTTCCCAGCAGGATCAAGGCAGTAAGTCATGTCGATAGTTTATTTTAGGTGGGTGTATACAATGAAAACACACGATGACATCACATATCCTTATTTCACTTCAACAGAGATTGGAACCATTCAGTGAGTTCTTCATCTATTCTCACACAAGTCATAAGACCAGCATAGAAGTTCTTTACCCAATACAACAGCCTTCCATAATATACCATATGAAATTATTGATTAGAACTTTACCTTTCTAATAGCCAGAGCAAACCTTTGCCATACTATATAAATATCTAGCCACGTTCATATTACCAACTTGATAATGCGGTAGATTATTGTATTGTCCATGCAGTTGCTTATCGCAAATTGAATCCCAACCCGTTTTCTTTAAAATATATTAGAAACAAAAATAGAGGCAACTGCATGTAATTTCAAAAACTACAATTGCAGCCATAGTGTATTGTGAATTTACAGTGCAACTTTTTTCATGTGTGTGTGTGTGTGTGTGTGTATCTATGAGTATAAGGGCAAATGATTGTGTGCATACATTGTGGGGGTTGCCTAAATGTAAGTGATTATTATGAGTGGACACACATACAGTATGTATACAAGTAGTAATTATTATGGGTGGACACACATATGTATATAAGTACCGTTTATAAATACCCGTATTTAATTTGGTAAATAATGAGTTTATGTCGTTGAGTTGTTGTGTGTGTATGGGTGTGTACAGTCACTCAAAATTTCATGGGGGTCCGTGTGTAGCAAACACACACACAGACCCCCACGAACTTTTATGAGTGACTGTAGAGATGTATTGTACGTGTTAGTGTGTATATATTTGTATCTAATTGGAGAACAAGTTGGTAATAAGCATATAATACTGTTTATATAACCTTGCACAGTATTGTAGGTTATGCGAAAGTCAGACTTAAATATCATTTGTAAAACTTTTATTTTTGGTATAATTACTTTTTTCATTTATTTTAATTTTGAACAGTACAAACAGATAGATATTCACAAAACGACTCCTCAATAAAGGAGTGGCAACGTTGCCTTCACCTGACTTCTGTAGGTGTTATAGAAGGCAGCCTTAGCGGCGTTCACCTCAGGGGTGTCGGCCACGACAGGGGAAGCCCCAGGCAGACTGGCGGGCACCTGGGAGGCCAGGGGACCCGTCCACTTCGGCTGGGGCCTAGGGGCAGGGGCGTATGCGGAAGCAGAGCTGTAAGTTTGACGAGTGGGGCCAGTGGGGACAGTGGCAATAACTTGAGCCTTGTAAGCGTTGAAGAAAGCGTTGCGGGCAGCGTTTACGTCGGGTGTTTCACCAACAAATGGTGTGGAGCCTGGAAGACCCGCGGGAACGTCAGAAGCCAGGGGACCGGTCCACCTGGGTTGAGGGCGTGGCGGAGGGATGAAGGCGGCCTGCTGGGACGGATATATGGGCCTAGACATCCTGGGCCGAGCGGCGGCTTCGATAAACTGGAAGGTTTTAAAGAACCTTGCTTTCTCAGCCGCCACCGCGGGATCATCAGGAATGAAAGGAGCAGCCACACAGGCGCCCAGCACTGCCATAACAACCTGAGGGAGAAAACAACATTACTCAGACAAGAAATATCATCTAGTGGTAATATGTGAAAATTTGATCGTAGCCAGTTGAACTTAATGATTAACCAAATGTCACTCAGCACACTTTTTGTGTTTCAATATTGGCAGCAATAAAAGTAATTTTATTGGCAACCTTTCAGTGTTTAGTGTATAATTTTCATCTCATTAGCAATCCTTTCTTTAAAATTGTCCTTACTTTTATAATTGTTCTCCCTTATTTTCATTTGACTTTCCGGTGAAATGTAACTCTAAGCGTTCGACTATAATTTGAAGTTTCTATTCAATCAATCAATCAATTAGTGACAAGTATAGAGGGGCAATATTTCACGTGTCATATAACCATAAGCATAAGCATTCCAAAAACTTTAAGAGAGCTCAGTTAATATACAGAAACAGAAACCTACAGGAATATTTTCAAAATATGTTAGAGAAGGTGTGTGTGTGTGTGTGTGTGTGTGTGTGTGTGTGTGTGTGTGTGTGTGTGTGTGTGTGTGTGTGTGTGTGTGCATTTGGGGGTTGGTATTTTTCTGGTCATCATCTACGTCAAGTACCTCACAGTTAATATACAATAATAATGAATTTTTAGAAAGCATAATCCACATGTTTGTAAACCTAAGAGAGGAACGATACTTTTGTCAGTGATTGTACAGTCGCTCATGATAATTTGTTTTTTAACCCAAATCTAAGACTCTTTTTCATTCTTCCAGCTGGCACTAGTTTTTGCATTACAGAATTAAACTGATTTCTTCCAGTACCCCAAACCAAAGTACTGTCCAGTGTGGTTGGTATGGTTGATATGGTTGGTAGTGGCATTCTCTCGACCGTGGGTAGTGGTAGGGAGTAGAGTGGTAGTGGGTAGTGGTAGGGAGTAGAGGGAGTAGAGTCTTTTCCAACTGAACTGTGGCGTGAATTCATGATCGCGACTGTACGTGAAAAACAACATAAAATTTTGGAAGAAGCAAATTTCAAAGACGTTTTGTTGATACTCTCTCTTTTTTTGTAAATAGAAAGGTCTCTGATTCCTCCAAACTATACAAGGAAACAGACGATCATAATGTTACTCTAATGAGGGATCTGTTTCGTGGCATTGTTTGGAGGAATTAATATGGCATCAATTTACCCTCCAAAGAATCTCCAGTTCCGTCGTGTCATAAAGCATGTTTATATCTTTGCTGTAACTGTTACCTCGAATGAAACTTGAACCAAAGAAAAGCCTCGAGATCGTGTTACATTCCGTCCGCATTCGGAGTTAAAATATGTGTAACTTTATCACCATAATAATAGTAATAATAATGTATTATTTCTCGTGATATTATATGTGCTAACAGAGTGTAGTTTCCGACAATTAGATTATCATGACAAATGGATGGTTCCCTGAGATGACCGTCACTCATATTTTGATTCACTACAAGACCTCATTTGATGATAACTCGAGCACTCCATTTCAAACCACAACAAAATTCTCCGTTTAAGTTTTGAGCAAGCTGTAAAGTAAACATGAGAGTGAAGATTATTCCTGAACGGTTTCGCCTTGCAGACTCTTCAGATGTTCAGAGGAGTACAGAGGACGCCAGGAACAAAAATTAGCCAGAAATATACTGTATATATTTTTGTCTCATGCTCTTGTTTTCAGTTAATTCTTTCCATGTATGAATGACTAAGGTATTTAGAAATTGTCGTGATATTTACCAGAGCCCTCATGATGCCTAGACGATAGTGGACCGGGAGTCGTACTGTGCCCTTTGTGGCAGGTCCACAATCTTATATACCCAAGTATAATGTGGATCCAAGGCCGGCTGGTGTGAGCTTGCTTGTTGTGCTTGCAAGGTGGGCTGGGCGTGTCTGTCCTGACCATAAGCAAGCAAAGCAAGCAAGGCATCCCCGGCAAACAACTTATCACGCCTCGTATATCTATGGGGGGTGGGAGGGGGGGGGGGGTACCTAAGTGAGTATCACGCTAATACCTTTTTCTTGGTTCTCGTGATATCTAATAAGAGTTACTCAGGTCACCAACTCGGTTTCAGAAGGTTGGACGACGCCTGCAAATTAATGTAGCCAGACTAATATAAGGGAGACCCGAGTATGGAGGTTGAAGGACGAAGGACCACGAAAAACGTATGCCAATGAGATGAGATAACCGCTTTACTCACATGATATTTCCCCACCATCGTGAGATATTAATCGTCCTACCACCCCTCAAAAAAAAAAAAAAAAAAAAAAAAAAAAAAAAAAAAAAAAAAAAAATAATAATAATAATAATAAGATAAATGAGTAAAAACTACTCCATTTCCGAGTTTGCGTTTGGTGGTGATGGCCGACTATCTTTGCGTGGTCATACAATTTGTTTATCATAGTCACCAAGCCATAAGGAGAATTATAATAAGCGGGAACACCACATGGGAGCTGGTTTTTACTTAGAGCCGAACGACCCCCTGCCCCCCTCCCCCCTCCCGATATGAGGCACCAGGGGAGGGGCCCATACCGATCAGATTAACAATACCGTTGTTCTCATACTCAGGTATCTCTCTCTCTCTCTCTCTCTCTCTCTCTCTCTCTCTCTCTCTCTCTCTCTCTTACACACACATACTCACGCATACTCTTGCATAAAATAATAGATATATAATGCTAATATTAATTTCTTTGCTCCGGAGAATGAAGTAATGAAATCAAATTATATATACCGGTAATTATTAAGTATATCCATATCCTAATAAAGCGTGTTGTTTATTTGTGGTTCAGTATATATGTAAATAAATACTAGTAAACGATTCCAAGTAGAAAATTCCCCGCATTAATTAACCGCTCTTCATAATTATTGCCAGTGATTTAAGCATCAAATAATAATAATAATAATAATAATAATAATAATAATAATAATAATAATAATAATAATAATAATTTCTCGTGTACTTAGCATCACTTCATGTACTCTGTGTTGGATATAATGATAAAGGTTATGTATAGCGACTATACACACGACAACAATAAAATAAATAATAATAATAATAAATAAAATAAATGGATATGCCTTACCCAACAACATAGAACTCTGAGATGAGCAGTTAGTTGGCTAAAGAATCTTAATTATACATGTTATTTGGAATGACTAACTAACCACGATACAAAAAAATAAATATAATAAAAACATTTTAAAAAAAAACTGTAATGGTCGAATGAAAATGAGCCATGAAATTGAATCTGAAACACCCATATGTAAAGTTCGTACCAATTTAATCGAGGTCGTTAACAAAATCATTATAATACTTCAATAATCACCAAACATTCCATAACAGTTAATAAAAAAATAATGATAACCAAACACTACCTATCTACCTCCCACCCCACCTACCAACACCACCCACCCCACCTACTAACTACCACCACCCCACCACCCACCTACAACCTCCCACCCCCACCACCCACATACCACCCTCCCACCACCCACAACTACCAACCCCCCACCTACACTACAACCACCCAACCAACCACAACTAACACCCACCACCCAACCTACCAACTACCACCCTCCCCACCACCTACTACCACCCACCCTACCCAACAACCTCCCACCTACACTCCCCCCACCTACCACCTATCCACCTCTCACCCTCCTACCTACCTATCAACCTCCCTCCCTCCCTCCCCACCTACCTACCTACCTATCTATCTACCTCCCCACCTACCTAAATATCTACCTCCCTCCCCACCCTGCCTACCCCACCTCCCTCCCAACCTACCTATCTCCTCCCTCCCCTCCCCACCTGCCTATCTACCTCCCTCCCTCCCCACCTACCTACCTACCTCCCTCCCCACCTACCTATCTACCTCCCTTCCTCCCTCCCCACCTACCTATCTACCTCCCTTCCTCCCTCCCCACCTACCTATCTACCTCCCTTCCTCCCTCCCCACCTACCTATCTACCTCCCTCCCCACCTCCCTCCCTGCTGCTGTAGTGTGTGAAGTGATGGTTTGAACTTTATAAAGGCTTCATTTGAGGAGGCGACTTGCATACTGATGATGATGATGATCTTGTGGTGCCAGTTTAGGTCTTCCTGTTCTTCAGTTGTGTTGATATGCAAAAAAAAAATAGATATATGTGAATAAAAAAAAATCAAAACAATCAAAGCAACAAGAGCGGTGTTGTGACTTTATTAAACACACACACACACACACACACACACACACACACACACACACACACACACACACACACACACATTCATTCTCTCTCTCTCTCTCTCTCTCTCTCTCTCTCTCT